>CAUYLG010029727.1:0-105007 GCA_963573385.1 Cacajao melanocephalus | reverse complement strand
AAATGAAGTGGTGGAGCCCAGGTATTGATATTTTAAAAAGTGTTCCAGGTGATGCTGATGCCCCTTGAGTGTTGAGGACCACTGGAATAGAAGGACCCAGATGTTAGAAAATGGGATCCTTTTCCTTTGAAGTAGGATGAGGGTGATGTAATTTATACTTTCTTTGTTTGTTTGTTTTTGGAAGCGGAGTCTGGCTCTATCACCCAGGCTGGAGTGCAGTGATGTGATCTTGGCTCACTGCAACCTCCACCTCCTGGGTTCAAGTGATTCTCCTGCCTCAGCCTCATGAGTAGCTGGAACTACAGGTGTACGCCACCATGCCTGGCTGATTTTCGTATTTTTAGCAGAAATGGGGTTTCACCACGTTGTCCAGGCTGGTCTCAAATTCCTGACCTCAGGCCACTCACCTGCCTCGGCCTCCCAAAGTGCTGGGATTACAGTTATGAGCCACCGCACCCAGCCAATTTATACTGTGTGTAGGTTCCCATTTTTCCTTAGCAAAAACCATTTGGAAAAGTCCTCACCACCCCCTGTTGTGTTTGTATTTTTATATATTTTTTTAAAAGGTTAAGGCTGGGTGCAGTGGCTCATACCTGGAATCCCAGTACTTTGAGAGGCCCAGATGGAAGAATCACTTGAGGTCAGGAGTTTGAGGCTGGCATAGGCAATGGTGAGACCCTATCTGCACAAAAATTTTTTAAAAAAATTAGCTGGGCATGGTGGCCCATGCCTGTAGTCCCAGCTACTTGAGAGATTGAGGCAGGAGGATCGTTTGAGCCCAAGAGTTTGAGGCTTCAGTGAGCCATGATTGTGCCACTGTACTCCAGCCTGGGCGACAGAGACCCTGTCTCTAAAATAAATAAATAAAAATTTAAAAAAGTTTAAGAGTCAAAAAAGAGACTTTGGCAATCAAAATGAGATGTGATAGGACAATGGAGACACAGCAGATCTGTAGAATCTTCTAGAAGTTTTCTCTTTCTGACCTTATGCTCTTTGAGTATATTCAGTGCTTCCTGATATCAACTGATAATTGAAAGAAAAACGTTGTTTCCCCTTTCATCCTGAGGGGCCAGAAGCTGGTAAGATGAGTGCAGGTCAGAATTTCCACCCATGGTAATTCTGGGGGTGCTTTATTTTAGATGATTCTGCTAGATTGCTTCTTTATCCCCGGGCAGACCCCCACACTAGTAGCTAGCTGTTAAGAAAGGAAGCCTTTTGATGACTTGGAGAGACCATAGGTGAGGTTCAGCTCTCCCTTGTTCTCACTGGTGAGAATTGTGTTTTGCAGGTGAATCCTTGGTGGTCTCCTCTCCCCTCCCATCCCTTGTCTTTCTCCCCACCTTCCCCTTCCCTTCCCTCCTCTGTTGCTAAACACTCCGGTGTGAAGGGCTCTCTGTGCTCAGAGAGGCCGTTGCAGTGAAACTGCTCTCACTCGGATAAAGTTCTGTTTTATCTGGCTCAGCAAAAGCCGTTTGGAAAACTACACTTTCCTTGTTCCTAGAGACCCGTGCTTGCATCCAGCCAGGCCTGGCTTTGAATTGAAGCCCATTAACAACACTGATGGCGTCTTTCTTCTAAGCTGAATGTATTTTTGTGCACTTTGTAGCTCTCGCACAGAGGCATTGTTTTTCTTCACATGAGGTGTACAATGTAGCAGTTGCACAGATATGGTCCCTGAAGTGAGAAACGAATGTTCGAAGGACAAGGTGCTCTCATTTGGCATGGAGTGAATGCCTCGTTTCCACCTCAAAGCCTAAGATGGAACACATTTTTCTCGGTGACTTTAGGCAGATGGCACACCTCCCACTTCTGTTGTGTGCCACGAAGGAAGAGATACTTCTATAGCCAGGGCTGTGCCTGCATAGTGATGTACACGGGGGGAGTTCACATTCACCTCCAGAATGGGTTTCCTGCTTTGCTTGAGAAATGCTTTAATTGGGTGTCATTAGTAATCCTGTCAAAGGGTATTAAAAAAAAACCCCTTGTTAGGAATCAAATCAAAAAGCTCTTTCTGAGGAGTAATGAGGAATATACTCTTTCTAATGTGATGCAGAAGCACTTAATATATATTATTGCTGTTCACAGAAATGATTACTTCTCAAACATTGCTGCTTACAGAAATGATTAATTATCAAACTATTTCGGGAAGGTGAGTGTGGTAATGGTTTGGCAGGGGAGGAATCTGAAGTGTAAGAGATACATCATCCCTTGCCTGAAGTCTCAAGCTAGTCTGTGACAGGTTTTAGGGTGATGCCTGCCCCGCCGAGCCTGTCCTGGGAGCTGGCCACACTGCCCTGGGTGCACGGCACCATGGGCTCTATGTGTGCCGTCCACATACTCTTCTCCCTCAACGGCTTTGCCCGTCAAGGAGAAGATGCCGGCCCATGCTGCCTGGCAGGATGCCTTTCCTCTTGGTTGTAAGGATGACACCGTCTGCTTTGGAGATGATTATACTAATATTGAGGCTTATTTGCTTTTGCTTGGCAGATTCTCAGCGCTGATTTTGAGATGATGGGCTTGGGAAACGGGCGTCGCAGCATGAAGTCGCCGCCCCTGGTGCTGGCTGCCCTGGTGGCCTGTGTCATCGTCTTGGGCTTCAACTACTGGATTGCTAGCTCCCGGAGTGTGGATCTCCAGGTGTCTTGTTTTGTTTATTGTTATGTTTATTTTATGTTTTTGTTTTGTTTATTTTGTTATAATGGGGTCCAAGGGGTTTGCTGTTTATTGCCAGCCAAGGGGTTTTGCGAAGGGCATATGCTGTAAGGTGAGTTTAGGGCTCTGCACACGCCCCCCCCCCAGCCCTGGGCCAGACTCCAGGCAGCTCTGCTTTGGGTGGGAGAGGCCCCCTCTGTGGTTGTGTAGGATTGCGGTTGTGGTATCCCTCCCCGCCTTTCCTGTGAGTTACTGGGGTAGTTCTGGGAAGACAGCTTGCTTATGTACGCTGGCCACAGCCCGTTGTTTGTGGTCCTCTAGTGAACAAGATATGGAAGAGCAGTATTGGAAGTGTGCTTGGATTATGGGTGTAAGAAATATGTCTTCATGATTTAATGATAATAATTTTAACTTTCTCATTTACTGTTGCCAGCCGTAGGTCGGGTACAGTGCTGAGCAGTGACAAAGATGCTTCTCTTGATTGAGCTTTAGTTGGGCTCCTCTGAGCCACCTTCTTGACTAGGCCTCAATCTTGGCCCCTGCCAACTCCCTCTCCCTGTCTTTGGCCTGCCCCGCCCAGTCTTAGCAAAGGATCCTGCTATGCCATCCTTGCACCTTTGATACTTGACCAAGTTCCTCATCCCTACCCTTGCTGTCTAAGTCCTTGGCCTGCGTTTAGCGAGAATCTTGTTCGGGCAGTTTAGCAAGAATCCCCCTCCTCTGAGGGGGATTTCCATCCACTGACTCCCCCCACTGTGCTCGTTAGCTATAAATCCCCAGCTGTCTTTGATGTGTTCAGAGTTGAGCACAATTTCCCTCTCCTATTGAAATCATTTTGAATAGTCTTTCTTGTCATTTTAGTAAGTGCCAGAATAATTTCTCTTCAACAGTACTTTACACAAATTATCTCCTTTTGTGCACAAACCCTACAAGGTTGGGACTTTACTCTCCTCCTTCCACAGGGGGTCAGACTGACCAAAAGGAGGTTGAAATGGAGCAAGGATTCCACCTGCTCCAGGGCTTAGTCGTGCACCCCAGCCTCTCTGTGCTCTGCCCTGCTCTCACACTTACCCTCCTGGGCTCATAGTCCTGGTGTGTCAGCTTCCATGGGAGCCCCTGTCCGCTGGGGAGATGAGCTCTGGTGGTCTGGAGTTGGAGAACTGAATCTGTTTTCAGAAATTGTGCCTGCTAGAAAGTTGTTAAGCGATTTATTAGCGGAAAAGAACTAAATATTTGAGCACCATCTTATGCCAGGTAAAGCATGAGGCATTCTATGCACTTAGTGCATTTAAGCCTCACAAAAACCCAGTGGGAAGTGCGTGAGTGCACAGAGCCTTCCTTCACTTGCACTGACAGAGACCATTTCTCCGGAAGACCCTGCTGCAGCTTCTGCACAGTTGACTTAAAACACAGAGCCGTGGGCACTCGTGTGTATGAGGCTGGTGCTGGCTCTGGGCCTCAGGGTGGTCTTTGTAGAGGGTGCTCAGGTGGTCCAGGCTCTGTGAGTGACTTGGCATCAGCCTTGACGTCGCCGTTTTCTTGTAGACGCGGATCATGGAGCTGGAAGGCAGGGTCCGCAGGGCAGCCGCAGAGAGAGGCGCCGTGGAGCTGAAGAAGAACGAGTTCCAGGGAGAGCTGGAGAAGCAGCGGGAGCAGCTCGACAAAATCCAGTCCAGCCACAACTTCCAGCTGGAGAGTGTCAACAAGCTGTACCAGGACGAAAAGGCAAGGCCTGCTTTATTTCCTCTCGGCTCTCTTCTAAGGGACGGTGTCTGCATTGCCTGTTTCTTCTAGGTGGGAGGATGGGCAAGAGGCTGGGTTTAGATTTATGTAATTATGCGGAAAGAGCCTATCGATCAACTTTTGGGCATTCTCCCCCTTTCCCCCTCCAAGTCCCTGGCTGGGCTTGCGGTGAAGCCTTTTGCAATGGTGATAAAAGGAGAAATGCAGAAGAATGAACTCAGATTCTTCCTCCTATTGGCTTTTTTTTTTCTCCTATTGGTTTTTTTCTTCCCACTTTCTACAAACATGTATTAAATACCTACTCTGCGCCAGACCTGTGCAGGTGCTTATATCTCAAAGAGGAATGAATGACATTTGTGCCCTTCAGCTATCTCATGGAGGAGAGGAGAGGCAGAGTCTCTACTGAATACTAACAGAGAAAGTAGGGGACTCGCGCATTGGCTTTTAAGCTAAGAAAAAAAAAAAACAACAAAACCTGCATAGAGTAAAAGGGGCCTTCCTGCTAATTAAAATAAGCTTTATGTGTTACGTTTCTGGTTTTCTTATGTAGGAATATATGACTATACTTTATTAAATTGTGTTAACTTTTTTCTGTGTGTGGTACAAAAGAAAAAAAACATTAAAAAAATTGTGTAACTATGTGAGTTACTAATATCTCCTGTCTCAAAGTGCATCAACTCATGGCCACTTCTTAACTAGAAAAATTGGGCTTTTTTTTTTTTTGAGACAGAGTTTCGCTGTTGTTGCCCAGGCTGGAGTGCAATGGCACGATCTCGTCTCACTGCAACCTCCCAACTCCTGGGTTCTAGTGATTCTCCTGCCTCAGCCTCCCAAGTAGCTGGGACTACAGGCATGCGCCACCACGCCTGGATAATTTTTTGTATTTTTAGTAGAGACGAGGTTTCACCATGTTGGTCATGTTGGTCTTGAACTCCTGACCTCAGGTGATCCACCCACCTAGGCTTCCCAAAGTGCTGAGATTACAGGTGTGAGCCACCTCGCCTGGCCTGAAAAATTTGGCTTTTATAATGCATGTACCTCTGTCTCTGGAGTGGCTAATTTATTGGAAGAAGGTTGTAGCTCAACTTCTGTTATCTTGAATTGTCTCAGAAAATGAAATATTTCCAGGAAGGGCTCAGGCTTTTCTCGAATAACTGATTTAAAATGCAAGAAGTACTTTTTTTTTTTTTTAATTTGCAGAGTACTTTCCTATATTTGCAAGCTCATGTTTCTTCTCTGGGAATTGTTCATAACGTTGCTGTAATAAAGTGCTTCTTTATGTTTCTTCCCTTTTCTCATTGGTGAGAGATGCTGTCTGTGCTCCTGAAAACCCCTTTAACCTCATCTCTCAAAAAAAAGGAAATAAAAAAGAGCATCAAATAGCTTTTTGAAAAGTGAGTCTGTTTTCCCAGTTTTTCTTTTTTAGAATATGCGATATAAACGTCTTTTCATTTTGGTGAGCAAGGGTGGCTTCTCACCTCAAACCTTAGTTGCAGGAGGATCTTAGCTCTGGTTTGGTGGTGGGAGGCATGGGAAGTCTGAATCGGGCAGACTTGTATTCAGAGTTTCCTCAGCTGTGTGATTTGAGGCAAGTCACTTAAATTCTCTGGATCTATTTTCTCAACTATCAAGTGGAAATAATAATGGAATCTTACTTACAGGGTATCTGTGAGGATTCAGTGAGATAATATTTATAAAATGTTGAATGCAGTTCTCAACATGGAATGAAAGCTCAGCAACTGATGGTTGGTATTATTAGACTTAACTGTACTGACGACATCAGCGGTGGCAGCAGTGATGGGTGCAGTCGTAAGCCACCGCAGTCGAGTGATAATATCATCTCTTTCTATATGGACTTTGTCTTAGTCTAAGGCTGCTACAACAAAATATCATAAACTGGGCAGTGTATAAACAACAAATATTTATTCTCACAGTTCTGGAGGCTGGAAAGTCACAGATCAAGACAAGGGCAGATTCATCTGGTGAGGGCCCACTTCTGGGTTCATGGACACCCTCTTCTTGGGGTGTCCTCGCCTGGTGGAAGGGGCGAGGCAGCTCTCTGGGGCCTCTCTTATGGCACTAATCCCATGTATGAAGGCTTGGCTCTCCTAGGGGGCCCCTCCCCACACCATCACCTCTATTTGGTATTTGGTGATTTGGTTTCAACATGTGGATTTTGAAGGACACCCACCCACACTCAGATCGTAGCAGACATTTTTTTCCCCCTCCCAAATTGAAACCATGAAACCTAATTGTGCCAGCTTTAAAAAGAGTTAGGAAGACATCAAGGAAGGTGGAACCGAGAGCAAGCAGAGCGGCGGGGCTGTGGAAAGAGAACAGGTGCCACAGCGGCGACAGGAGTGGACGTTTCCTGAGCCTGTGCTTGGCCAGATGTGAGGCTGAACATTTCACAGGGACTGTTTCATGAATTCCTCCCAGCCAGTCTCACAAGATTGGGGCTCATTTTATTAGTGAACTGTGGCTCAAAGAGTTAGCAGCTGTCACCCAGGATGACACCTAGATCCTAGAGAGCCCCCAGGCCACCCTCCACCCCTGCATGCTGGCATCCCTCTTCCTTCAGTGTAGACACAGCTTCTTGGCTGTCCCCACCTAAAGGTCGTCAGGGTGGAGGGGAGGGGGTGTAGAGGAAACCAAATGGGCTTGACTTGGTCAGTGTTGAAGCTGGTGATTGGTACATGGAAGTTCATCGTACTAACTTGTTTACCTTTGTCTACATTAAAGACTTCACAGTAGAAACTTTAAAAACATCCTCTTTGTACCTTCTTGCTTCCAAAGACTTCCGAAGAGCTAGTGTTCTAACTCGCTCTGTTTTGGCTACATAGGTGGGCTGATCCTTCATCTAAATACTTTTCTCTACATTGTCTCTCTCTCTTTTTTTTTCTTTAATCCTAGAAGGTTAGCATTTTTATGATTACAACTGGAACAAGGCTCCTTAAAAACATTTTAAAGAACCATAGTGATTCTCAGCCATGGGAGGAGGTGCAGTGTGGGGACCTGTGGCTAGGGGTGTTTGCAAATTACGCCTGACCTAGAAATTTCCCTGCCTGTCTCTGCCAGCATTCCTCACTCAAGCAGTCGCTGTCACTCTGGGTGGGTGTTGTATCCCTCAAGTGGGGGCCTGGACAAAAGCTTGAAAACCAAACCTATCATCAGGGAAAATGTGAACAAACACTTGTTCATAATGAAATTACTGCTTTGTGTCAGCCCTGTCTGATAGAGTTTTCTGTGATGTCAGAAGTGTTATATGTGTGCTGGTGCAGTACAGTAGCCACCGGCCACATGAGTCTAATAAATACCTGAAATGTAGCTAGTGGGACTGAAGAACTGAGTTTTATTTAATTTAAATGTAAATAGCCAAATGGGGCCTCATTGGACAGCGCGGGTTTGGGTGGTTGGCAGAACGCTGGGGGAAACGTTGTTTGGGCCTCTGAGTCATAGGGAGCCGTGTTCCTTGGTGGAGCAGAGGGCAGAGTCTGAGTCTCCTGCGGTTCCTTGGTGCCTTTCCCCTTTCTCTGTAAGGTGCAGTGTGGGGAATTGGGCAATGGAAGATGAAATCAACTTGTGCCTGGGGAGTTGTGCCCCACCAAAAGTGTCCGCAGCTTGCTGGTGTTCTGATGCAGAATGATCCGTTCAGCTTATCAAATCGGCTGTTGTTTACACCCCAGCTTGGGGTTTTGATCTTGTTATGGAAGTTGTTTCAGAGTAATCCGTCCTCGCCTGACTGCTCATGATAACCACCTGCGAGCTTATGAACAAAATACAGATTAAAAATATACACAGGATCAGACTCTGGATGTTTGGACTCAGAATATAGAAGTTTTTAAAAGGTCTCACACATACATAGACATACACACACATAGACGTGCACTTTTTTTTTCTCTAAATTTCCAGACCACTGTGATGCAGGTGCTGATCCAGAAACTGGTGATTGAGATCAAGTGTTTCGCAGAGTTGTACTTTTAAAAATAAAAATGCATTGTCAAGGTTATCTTTTTTTTCAGTTTCCTTTTTACCCTTCTTCAGTGAAGTGATTTAAAAATTAAAGGGCATTGTGATTAAGAGGTATGCCATCATGCGCTGCATACGATGTTTTGGTTAATGATGGACCCGTAAAATTCTAATGCCGTAGGTTGTACCACTGTTACAAGGCCTGCAGTATTCAGTACAGTCCTATGCTGTACAGGTCTGTAGCCTGGGAGCAGTAGGCTGTACCATACATGCACTTTCTATAAGTGCAATCTATGATGTTCACACAAAGACAGAATCTCATAATGATGCATTTTTCACAGCCTATTCCCATCATTATGCCATGCATGACTGTAATTCATCTAAATGTAATTTGGTAAAGCTGTTACAAAGTAATCGAGTTAATACTTGTTTTTCTAAGGCATTTCTTTCCTCTTTACCCACATTTACTGGAATCCTAAAACATTTTTAGAAGCTCTGCTGAATTGGAAACTTACTGATCACTACTTTTTTCCTGAAATAGCCAACTCACCCAGAATTTGAATATAGGTGGATCTCAAGGTCCTCAGCACTGAGACAGGCTTGCTTAGACACCCCTTAGAATGTCACCCAGGGTGGGTGGGCAAGTGCAAGACATCTCATGAGCTTCTCAACAGCTGTATGATGGTGACATAATGAGGTGTAGAATGTATTTCTTATGAAATAGCTGGACATGCAGAGAGGTCAGATGAATAATAAGCTCACACCTGTGTGCCCCTCAGCCAGATATTATTTAAAACAAAAAACT
Source organism: Cacajao melanocephalus (assembly GCA_963573385.1). Lineage (NCBI taxonomy): Eukaryota > Metazoa > Chordata > Mammalia > Primates > Pitheciidae > Cacajao > Cacajao melanocephalus. The sequence continues at coordinate 95,838 of CAUYLG010029727.1, read as the reverse complement.
CAAAAATACAGTCAAGGTTCTCTGTGTTCCCCTTCTCTGTATCTTCTCTGTTTTCCCTCCTGCTTGTACAAGAACTGTTGTGAATGTCAGTTATTGTCTTTTTAGCTCATATTTCTGAACCATTACTGTAGGCATTCAAAAACCACATATATATTTTTTCTGGGGTTTTAATGTATATGTTTGGTTACTCTGTCATTTGGTAACTTGCTTTTTGTAGTCACCACTGGTTTTGAGGTCTTTATTGATTTTATAGATTTAGTTCATTCTAACTGCTGTCCCCTCTTTCTTTGTATAAATATAACGCCAGTTTATGGACCCACCCCTTATTGATTAGCCTTTAAATTGTTTCTAGTTTTTCACTATTTGAGAGGAGGTACAGTGAGCGTACTCATACAGTGCTCCTCAGGCACCTGGAGGTTTTCTAAGCTTGCAGTGTTTTCCAGCTCGAGTTTGGGACCTTTTAGTGAGCTATGCTTAATAATTTAGTGAGTTGTGACCCACATTTTAAAAATTAAATATATTAGAGTGTTATTGTATATGTTAACTGTTGTGTTATGAAACCATTATTGCTTTTTTTTTCTTCTTTTTGAGTCAGAGTCTCACTCTGTCACCCAGGCTGGAGTGTACTGGCGTGATCTCGGCTCATTGCAACCTCCACCTCCACCTCACAGCAATTCTCACAGTCTCCTGAGTAGCTGGCATTACAGACCTGCACCACCACACCTGGTGAATTTTTGTATTTTTAGTAGAGACAGGGTTTCTTCATGTTGGCCAGGCTGGTCTCAAACTCCTGGCCCCAAGTGATCCGCCCACCTTCGCCTCCCAAAGTGCTGGGATGACAGGCGTGAGCCAACATGGCTGACCACCATTGTTGCATTTTATATATATTAAAAAAATGTGCTTTGAGAGGCTAAGATGGGAAGATTGCTTGAGGCTAGGAATTCAAGACCAGCCTGGGAACATACTGAGATACAGAAAATTAAAAAGTAGCTGGGAATGGTGGTTGCATGCCTGTAGTCCTAGCTACTCAAGAAGCTGAGGTAGGAGAATCTCTTGAGCCCAGGAGTTTGAGGTTCAGTGAACTATAATTGCACCACTACAATTATAGCCCCTAGGTCACTCCAGCCTAGGGAACAGAGCAAGACCCTGTCTCTAAATATACATGTGTATGTATATGTGTATATATGTATGTGTGTAAATGTACTGAATCACAAGATAAAATTTATCATTGTGGGTCATGGTTAAAAGAGTCTGAATGGAAATACATATACACCTGAACTAAGTAGCTGGATGGTTGTACATTCTCTCATTTTTATTAGCTGTTGCCACAGAACATTATTCCTGCTCTTATAGTTCACTTTGGACAACTTCCTGGCCTGCAGATGAGATCAGTTGGCCCTCCATTTCTGTGTATAATATTTCACTCTTCTTATTTCTTCTAATCTAAGTTAAGTTATGTGCTTGATCATTTAGCATATCTCATGGGTTTGAGACTGGTGCTTAATAAAAGTTCGAGTTCTTGGTGAATGAATGAATGGGAATCTCAGTCTGTACTTACTGGATGTCTGGGATGTGCCTAGGGCCCTGTGTCCTTAGCAGCTTGAATGCTGTTTTGGAGGAAGATGAGATTCCCTCATATATCTAGAGAATAATCAGTTTTTAACAGCAGCTAGAGTTACATGAAAAGAGAGATGTGTACTGGTCAAAGTAGTTAGTTTTTTTTTTTTTTTTCTAAAAAGATTGGCTTTAGGCCAGGTGCAGTGGCTCATGCCTATAATCCTAGCACTTTGGGAGGCCAAGGCAGGTGGTTCATGAGGTCAGGAGCTCGAGACCAGCTTGGCTAACATGGTGAAACCCTGTCTCTCCTAAAAAAAATACAAAAAATTAGCCAGGTGTGGTGGCAGGTGCCTGTAATCCCAGCTACTCGGGAGGCTGAGGCAGGAGAATCACTTGAACCCGGTAGGCGGAGGTTGTAGTGAGCTGAGATCACACCACTGCACTCCAGCCTGGGCAACAGAGCAAGAATCCATGTCAAAAAAAAAAGAAAAAGATTGGCTTTGAGTCTTGGAGACTAAAATGGGATTTAGAGAAGTGTAGAAGGACGGCATTTCAGCATGTAGATAGTGCAATCAGAGGGTTAGAAAAGGAATGTGGAGGTGTGACTGAGTTGGGAAGAGAGTTGGGAGATGGAGGTGTAAAACGGCAGGTGTCATTGTTGGCCTTAGCTAACCCCTGCTCACATGGAAGACTCTGTGGTCATGTGTGTTTCATGTTAATGACCCCATGCCAGAGAGGAGGAAACTCACACAGAAGGAATCCATCCACTGGCCAGAGGATTAACCGGTTAATTAGATTGTGTCTTGTTAATCTGAACCAAATCCTGCAGGCTTAGCTTATTCGAGAGTAAATACTTCAAATGAGTGAGACTCAGTTGAATCTTGGGGATGGAGCTGCCCTTTACATTTCCTTTCTTTTTTTTTTGCCTTCCCGTCTGTTGCAGCAGTAGGTGTGGTGAAGATGGTTTGACTGCATCAGTGCAGTTGTATAAGTTCATGGGAATTTATATAACTCAGTGGAAGCACTACACTTCCTTTTCTGTATATAAGAAAGGATAGTAAGCCTTGTTTTGAAATGATTGTGTATGTTAAGTAACTAAAAAAGATGTCATTTCCTTAATTAAAAGAATATGTTATTATAGACAAATTGGAAAACAAAAAAGAAAAATTCACCTGTAGTTCTATCACTCAAACTACTGAGAACCCTCCACTCCCTTTCTTAAAAAAAATACAGATTACACATAAGCTTTTATCAATTACTAATTATACTGAAGCTTTTATAAATGTAGGTATGCCATGAACATTGTAGAATATAAGTGGGGTTCTTAAATGATAAAACGTTTAACCATTTCTGGCTTTTGCATATTGTTAAAAAAAGAAAACCCAGAGATTGTTAGCTTATTGTGCCTTACGCTCTTAGTTGAGGCAACCACTTTGTAAGTAGAGAGTCAGAGGTATAATTCCAGGCAAGAGGACTGAGCATACCTGTTTGCAGAAGGGGGCTTCTGTAGACTGCCTTGATATCCAGTTGGCACTGGTGACTATGTTTTGAACACAAAACATACATTTGGTTCTGGTGAATTTAGACATACACATGTTGTTTTTGTTATCTGTTACTGCATATCTGATTATCCCCAAATGTAGTCAGTTAAGTCCGTGACAAATACGTATTTTGCGCCCGCCTCTGCAGTTTGGGAAAGTCAGTGAGAGTGGGTTGTCTCTACTCTGCACTCCATGTCTGGGATGCCTTGAAGGCTGAGGTTAGAATGATCCAGAGAGTCCCTTACTTGGGGGCCTGGCGGTAAGTGCAGCTGTCATCTGAGACCTGGGCAGGGTCGGGGACCAAGACACCTGCACGCCCTTTTCCACGTGGCGGTGTGGCTTCCTTTCATTCTCGTTCACAGCAGATGCAACCAGTGGGAGGAAGCTGTGTCATCTTTTGTATTTGTGTCCTAGGGCTGCGTATAAATTAATACACTCTAGGTGGCTTAAAACAAAAATGTATTCCTTTACAGTTTTGGGGGCTAGAAGCCTGAAATCCAGGTGCCAGCAGGGATATGGAGAGGAGTCTGCCTCACCTCTGTGGCTTCTAGTGTTTGCTGACATCTTTGACATTCCTCAGCTTGTAGGTGCAGTTTCATGCAATTTCCACCTCATATGGCCTGCTTGCCTCTCGGTCTTTATCTTTGCCTCTTGTGCTCCTTTTATAAGAACACCAGTCATATTGGATAGGTCCCACCTAGCGACCTCATTTTAATTTAAGTACATCTGCATAGACCTTGTTTCTTTATTTTAAAATTTATTTATTTATGAGCTGGAGTCTCACTCTGTTGCTCAGACTGGAGTGCGGTGGTGTGATCTTGGTTCACGGCAACCTCCTCCTCCCAGGTTCAAGTTATTCTCCTGCCCCAGCCTCCCAAGTAGTTGGGACTACAGACACCCACCACCACGCCCAGCTAATTTTTTTTGTATTTTTAGTAGAGATGGGGTTTCACCATGTTGGCTAGGCTGGACTCAAACTCCTGACCTCAAGTGATCCGCCCACCTCAGCCTCCCAGAGTGCTGGGATTATAGGCATGAGCCACCATGCCTGGCTGACCCTGTTTCTGAATAAGGTCATTCATGGGCTCCTTCACAGGTTCCAGGTAAACATGAATTTTGGGTGTACACTGTTCAACCCATGGCCCCTTTTGTTGACCTTGCCTTGCAAGTGAGCATGGTCACTTCTACATTCATTAGAAGCAAGACACTAAGGCTGCCCAGAATTTCAGGGGAATTGGACTCCTCCCCCTTTGAAAGTAGTGTCAACAAATGTGTGGTCATGTTGTTAAACTACCACAGTCATGTGCATAGAAATCTTCACACAACCACCAGTGAATCCTGTAATCCAGCACTTTGGGAGGCCAAGGCGGGCAGATCACCAGGTCAGGAGTTTAAGAGCAGCCTGGCCAACAGGGTGAAACCCCATCTCTACTAAAAAATGCAAAAATTAGCTGGGTGTGGTGGTGGGCACCTGTAATCTCAGCTACTCGGGAGGCTGAGGCAGGAGTATTGCTTGAACCTGGAAGGTGGAGGTTGCAGTGAGCTGAGATTGCGCCACTGCACTCCAGCCTGAGCTACAGAGCAAGACTCTGTCTCAGAAAAGAAAACAAAAGAAAAAAAAAAGAAATACTGTTTTCTGATTTTTTTTTTTAACAGATGCATATGTGTGTGCATATAAAACAGGTTTTTAAGGGGCCTAATAGAAACAGATACTGGGGTTTTAGTTAGTTTTTGGCAAAAGCTAATGAAGATTCACTTGTAAAGGTGTGCATTATCTCCTAAGTAGGGCACAGAGTGGTTTAATTCATTCTTTTATGTTGTTAACAGAGGCTGATTAATAATTTGGGTTTGGGCTGGGCATGCTGGCTCACACCTGTAATCCCAGCACTTTGGGAGGCCAAGGCCAGGCTTGAGGTTAGGAGTTCGAGACCAGCCTGGCCAGCATGGTGAAACTCTGTCTCTATTAAAAATATGAAAATTAGCTCGGTGTGGTGTTGCATGCCTGTAATCCTAGCTACTTGGGAGGCTGAGGCAGGAGAATGGCTTGAACCTGGGAGGCAGAGGTTGCAATGACCTGAGACTGTGCTGCTGTAGCCTGGGTGACAGTGAGACTCCATCTAAAAAAATAATCATAATTCATAATAATTTGGGTCTGAAGACTTCAAAACATCCTGGGTCCCCTCTTGGCTAGCTGCTATTCAGTGGCCACAGAGGCTTGGGGGTGGCATCACTTGCTTGCTGAAATGCTTGAGGAAGAGTCTGGGAGACCTTGAATTACTTACTGGCACTTCATGAAGGGAAAGGCACATTTTCCTACTATTGTGTTCAGTTTTGCTTGCCAAAACTTGGAGTCACAAATAGCTTCAGTTTCGGCATTTGTGCTTGTAACACTCACTCGGCTGGCTTCTCGCAGCTGCGTATCCACTTTGACATTTATACTTTCTACTTATTCGTTAAAATATGTGCATTAACATTGCAGTGGTGCAAAGATAATGTTTTAGCAACAGTTCCTTTGTTATGAAAATGGAGTTCCTGCATCTTTCCTGAAGGGGAGCAACTGAGTGAAAAAAAGAAAGATTGCTGAGTGGAAGAACGGAGATGTTGGTGACTTGCTTATTGTTTTGTGTCCAGAAGAAAAGCTAAAAGAGGCAGCGGGGCAAGTGCAGGCAGCTCCGCCTCACCCTTGTCATGCTGGCCTGTGTGACCTCACCCCTGGCCAGTTGGCTTCAGGGAGCTACCCGGTTTTTCTCCTTGCACAGTAACCAGGGGCACGAGGAGGCTCTGAGGCATTTATAGTGCTTTTCTCTTGTAAAGAGCTGGTTCGTGGAGTGGGTTCTTGAGTGTCCTCTGGGCCTGGGATGGGGTCGCTTCCCTCAAGTGCAGTGGCATTTGTTTGTGAGTGACTTTTGCTGAAACATTTTGCCTCTTAAAGGAAGTCATTAACAAGTCTGGTCATTGGTCTTACTTTAGAGTTTCAAAGTGCTTTTGTAACATGAACATATTTATTTATTTGTTTGTTTGTTTGTTTATTTATTGTTTGGAGACAGAGTCTTACTCTGTCGCCCAGGTTGGATTACAGAGGCGCAGTCTTGGCTCACTGCAACCTCTGCCTCCCGGGTTCAAGTGATTCTCCTGCCTCACCTCCCAAGTAGCTGGGATTACAGGCATGTGCCACCATGTTTGGCTAATTTTTGTAGTTTTAGTAGAGATGGGGTTTCGCCATGTTGGCCAGGCTGGTCTTGAACTCCTGACCTCAGGTGATCCACTCACCTTAGCCTCTCAAAGTGCTGAGATTACAGGTGTGAGCCGCCGTGCCCAGCCTGACATGAACATATTTAATTTCTCACTTAATTTCTTTGGGAGACAGTCATTCTTGTCACTTGAGACAGAGGGGAAGAGAGTCAGAGCCAGAGAGGTCATGGAAGGCTCCTAGGACCTGAGAGTGGCCGGCGTGGGGCTGCCCATCACACTGGCTCCACCAGACTGCATTCTCACGTGGTCTGATGCAATTCTCAGAGAGTTCCAGTGTCTTCTCTCTGGGCTAGCTTTGCTTGTGCACCTGAGAACGTGATCATTTTCTTCTGGAGGGTTGGTTTCCTTGGGGAACCAGAGCAGTCTTGTGCAGATAAAAGTGGTATCTTTGATTTTTATCACCTTTAATCCCTGTGATTGAGGAATCCAGAGTTCTAGAGCAGCTTTTCTGTTTCTATTCTCACTGATTTTCCGGTTCCAATTCTGTATTTATTCTGTTTGGCCCTGGCCTGTGCCCAGCGGTAGACAGGCTGTGTACATTGTGCATTTATGATTGAGTGCTAGACAAAGATGAGTAAGTGTATTCGGGTCAGTGTAGATGGAGAAATCATCCAGCTATTTTAAGCAGGAAGGATTTGATACAGGGAAATAGGTACCTGTAGGGTGTGGGAAGGTCCTGCATTGAGGTGGGGTGGCTCCCAGGTACTCTCAGAACCTGCCCCTGGGCCCAGCCTAGAGCGTGGGACCAGCGGGGTTCTGCTGCAGCGTAGGCCCAGAACCAGGGACACCACACTTTTTCTCTGTTCTTTACCTCTCCCACACCCTCACTCTGTTCCACATTCTACTCTCCAGTAAGTGCGTCTCATTGGAATCAGAATCCCACTGGAAATGAGTGTGAAAAGTGCATTTTAGCTTCCGAGCCTTTCCTGTCCAGGAAAGCACAGCAAAAGGCATGTGGAGGAACTGACGTGGAGGAGCTGATCTGCTGCGTCCACCTCCACCAGGCAGGCGGCCCGAGGGCCACGGGAGTCAGGAGCGCTGTCCCCACGGTGTCTAACCTGGAAGGGCGCCTGGGGAACTGCGAGTGGCAGGGCCCTAGCGGAGTGTGATGTTGGGGTGGAGTAGTTTGGACTTGTGTTCGAAGGAGTTTGGATTTGAGTTCAACACCGGGGAAGCCATCGTAGGGTTTAAGCTGTAATGGAGCAGCGTGGTCAGAGGTGAGGTTTAAAGGTGGGCCCTGGCCACGTGGGGAGAGTGCTGGGTGGGGAGCAGGGCAGAGAGGAGGCAGCACAGTGAGGCAGCTCTTGAAATATGTGGAGTGAAAAGTGATGTTGCGCTGAATTTTGGCAGGAGTAGGATGAGTTCTGCAAAGTGAACGGATTTGGGAGGCAGCCAGGAGGAGGGATTGACAGGCCCTGTGACAGATGGGATAGGTGCGGGAAAGTGTGAATTGAGGCGGAATGGAAGCAGGTCAGTAAAATACATTGAAAATTTGCTGCCCTGAAAATAAGTGTTTATCTCAGAAGACTTGCAATCTTTTTAGATTGTAAATTCTCCAGTTTGTCAATGGGATTGAACCTTCAAAGACAGGTTTATAATTAAACTCAAGTAATTTGCCTCTCACACTTAAAGACACATTTGCAGGAGAAACAGCAAACCTGGCATTCAGGTAGATGTCCTTTACTGCAGACTGTGCCTCAGTGGATGTCCTAGTGCCGGGTCCTCACCTCCCACCTCCAGGGAGGGGCCTGGGTCTGTCGTGGCATATCCTGAACCTCAGGAGAAGACTTGGACACTTACTTGATTCAGGACGTGGTTTGATTTTCAAGTATGCCATAGACAAGTTCCACCTGGAAAGCATTGTCATGCAGCATGAAGTTGCCCACAATAGTTAGCCGCTGACCAGCCGAGGCATGGATTTCATGTGCGTTGCTCTCTGTCCTAATGGGACAGAACCAAATCCCGCAGATGTCCTTGCTCTCGGACTTTGCTTCATACACACTAGAAAGAGCGTTTGCGTGTTTAATTGCCATAGAAGGCGTAATGGAGGCTTGGAGTTTTGCTGTTATGGTTAGCTTTTGTTTTGTTCTCTCTTCATCCAGAAAATTGCTTCAGTGACTTGGAATTGACTTCATTTACCTACTGTACTTCTTAACCCAACGTAAGATAGTCGTTTGATGGGAAATTCATAAAGAATATAGGTGGTAGCTATTTTTTCACTTATTGTCTCTTTGTCCTTCATGTTTAAGAACAAACAGCAGGTGGGGTCTGTTAGGTGCCTTGACTGTGACCCTGTAACCTGTACACTTGGTTCAGTTTTAGTTTCTCTTTCATCCCCAAATGTCTGTGTACACCTGTTTACCTGTCTGCAGAAAGTCAGAATGTGTGAAAGTGTCTCTTCTTCTGCAGGTAGCAGAGAAGTTGCTAGAATTCCCATTTGGAAATGGAAGCCCCAGTGCCCTCAGATGGCTCAGCCCTGGGGTGCCCACTGAGATTGGGAATCTGCAGCCCCAGGCCTCCAGCCCTTGCTCAGGGCATTTCCTGGCTGGTTAAAGAACAGCCAGGGAACGAATGTCCAGATCACTGCTGCCATGTTGTCATCAAGTGTTCTTCTAAAAACTGACCTGGAGCTTTTCAAGCCACCACTCCTGGTTAAGCCCCACCGGCAGGGTGTGGGGTAGGTACTCCTCTGGTTCGTCAGCTCCTCCCCTGCCGTCTCCTTAAGCAGTGTCCAGGAGTGAGAGCAGCAGGAAGAGCTGAGGGGACAGACCAGTGTGAGCTGCTTCAGGGCCAGCCAGATTCCCTGGCAGCCAGGTGGCGAGGAGAACTTCAGAAAGATCCAGGGGCAGGGACTAAGAAGATGGGTGCTTTGCTTGTCCACTGCTACAGAAGCATCAAAGCACGTTCTGGGATTCCCCCTGTCCATCAGGTTTGGGCCCTCCTGGAAGTTTTCTTTGACCTAAGTTGCGTGGGTTAGACGCACAGGGGAGGGCTGCCCCCAAAGGAAGCAGTGTGACAGGTTCTCAGCAGCAAGGGCAGCCTCCCCCATTGCGTCTCCTTTCCTTCTTCCCACCTCCCCTTCCTCCATCCTTTGTCTTCCCTTCTGTCCCTCCACCCCTCTCTTCCTTTGTCCTTTTTCTCTCTCCATCCTCTTCTTGCTCTCCTCCCCTCTAGACCCTGCCTCTCTCCTCCCCTCCCTTTCATTCCCTTCCTCCATCCTCCTCTCTGTTCTCTTATTTTACCCTCCTCCTCTCCCTCCATTCTCCCTCCTCCTCTTTCTCCCTCCTCCCTTCCCTCCCTCCCTCTGTCCTTTCTCTCCCTCTCTTTTCCATTCCTTCCTCGTTTCCTCCTCCCCTCTCCCACCTCCCCATCCTCCCTCCTCCCTCCCTGGAGCACTTGCAGTATGCCCTGTCCAGCAGATGCTGGCGGTGGGTATAAGCCAGTCTTGGGTTCAGGCCCCTCACTATCTACCCTTGCTTGTCTCTGTGATGGCCACCACAGTTCATGGACCTTGTTCTGCCAAGCTGGATGCCCAGGTGACCTCAGGATGGGTCCAGGGAGCATCTTGCACCCTCCCAGTGAGGTGCTTTCCCACTCCCTCCAAGCTGCGAGGTGGACAGGGTGGGAGGATGTTACCCTCTGTATAATAACCCAGGGATGTGTTGGCAGGAGCTATTCTCAGTGTGTAGCAGTGGTACCTGTGTGTACTAGGTGATAAATGGTGTTTTTTGAAACTTTGTAGAGAGTTACACTTAATCTCCCCATGCTCTTCCGTTTAAACTTGACTTGTGCACACTCTCCCAAAGCTCCTGGTCTGACCTGCCCTTCTGCCCGTCTGTGTCCCCTGCCCTGGGGCCTCCTCGGCTGCTCTCTGACCAGGATCCTACCATGTATGCTGACATTTGCCTCTGTCTCCTAAACACTCACCTAACCACTCCTCTCCTCCTGTTGGCATTCTCACACTCAGTTCAACTCACACTTAGGTACACACACTCATTCACTCTCTGACCCATGCCCACATTTTTGGGGGTCTCACTTGAGGTGCTTGTAGGGGTGCCCCTTTTAAATAAAACTCAGCAGGCCACCTGAGTTTAGGTTCCATTTGGGGAAACAGAGGCACAGAGAGGTTAAATGATGTGTCCAAAGTCAAGGAGTAAATTAGTAGCAGACCCCAAACCAGAAGCCACAGTCTCAGGTCTTCAAGAAAGTCTCTCCCATCCTGGTCTTTTCTCTGTTGCTCTCTTTTTCTGTTACTCGTTTCTATTTTCTTTTTCCTCTCTTTATCCTTATTAATGAGCTTCAAAGGCCATTTGTCATAGCTGATAATTGTTGATGGAGCTATACTGTGATAAGAAAATCGCTTAATTTTAGGAGTGAAATTACAAATGATAAGTAGCACAGCAAAGACCTGCACTTCTAAAAGTTGTTGAACCTACCTCAGATTTCTCCAGATGACAAGTTTATCTCAGAATCTTCTAATTCACCTTTCTTTTCCTCTAAAACCGGCCTTGAAGTTAAGATTTTAAAAAACTGTACTTTGCAGATTTGATTATCAGTGTGACAAGCTTATGCGTGCTTATCTGTGTGTGGGCTGCTTGTGGAAAAGGTAGACACAATGACCCAATGAGTCCCCACGCATCCAGTGCCAGGCTTCAGTGATTATAACTCGTGCCATTTTAACCATGACTATTATAGAACGTATCCCTAAAAGCTGGGATTGTCTCTCTCACAGCCACAATACCATAATCATACCAAAACATCCAATAATTCCTTAATGTCAAATGTTCAGTCTGTCACAACAACCTTTCTGTGTGGTGTAACTTCGTGACCCACACAACTTAATCATGTCATCCATAGGGCTTGGGGACTGGACTGGTTTCCTCATCACTTTGTGTCCTTGTCCCTATGGGAACATGCCTCCAGTGACCCGCCATTTGGCTCAGTGGTGGCTGTAGGCGTGAAGCATTTTGGAGTCACTGCTTGTCTTGTTTGTGTGCGTGAATGAGTATGTGAGTGTGTAATCTTAGCAGGGCACCACAGATGACTCATTTGCAAGTTTCTGTGCCTCTCTCATTCTCTCTCCCTCCCACTCCTCCCTTCCCTTGTCTCCCTCCCCTTCTCTGTCTCTCTCTTTCTCCCCACTTACTTATTCCTCTGGGACTTGCTGTCCTTAGCTGCAGGTGGCTGTTGAGCACTCAGCATGTCCCAGCTGAGACATGCTACAAGTATGCGGGAGTGCAAAGATTGAGTGTGAGAAAAGCCAAATTTCTCATTAATAATTTTTATGTGGAATACATCTTACAGTGATAATTGGGATACATTAGGGTAAATAGATAAAATATGACGTTCACCTGTTTCTTATTGGGTTAAAATTCACATAACATACAATGCATTATTTTAGCTATTTTTTAATGTATCATACATCTCAGTGGTTTGGGTATGTCCACAGTGCTGTGAAACTATAACCACTAATTCCAGAACTGTTTTTTTTTTTTGTTTTTTTTTTTTGAGATGGAGTCTCACTCTGTTGCCCAGGCTGGAGTGTAGTGATGCCATCTCAGCTCACTGCAACTTCTGCCTCCCAGGTTCAAGTGAATCTCCTGCCTCAGCCTCCGGAGTAGCTGGGATTACAGGGATTTATAGGTGCCACCATGCCTGGCTAATTTTTGCATTTTTAGTATAATAGAGACAGGGTTTTACTATGGTGGCTAAGCTGGTCTGGAACTCCTGACCTCAAGTGATCCACCCACCTTGGCCTCCCAAAGTGCTGGGAATGTAGATGTGAGTCATTGTGCCCAACCAGAACATTTTTGTCACCCCAGAAAGAAATGTGTACCCATTAAGCAATCACTCCCCATTTCCGTCTTCCCACAGCCCCTGGCAAGCACTAGTCTGCTTTCTCTCTCTAGAGATCTGCCTATTCTGGACGTATCATGTAGGTAGAATCATGCAGGATGTGGCCTTTGTTTTGTGTCTGGCTTCTTTCACTTAATGTAATGTTTCCAAGCCTCATCCGTGGTGTAGCACATGTCAGTAATACTTTTCTGTGGCTGAATGATACTCCCTTATGTGAATATACCATGTTTGGTTTATCCGTTCACTTGTTGACAGACATTTGGATTGTTTCCACTTCTGGCCTTCATGAATGTGGGAGATGGGAAAGTTCTTCAGAGTTTATATCTTGGACTGCATTATAAGGAGTTACAATCTCTTGCTCTATGGCCATTATCCGCTGTTAGCATAAACATATACCCACATATATCTATTCTCTAAATCAGCTACATCTTAAATCAGCTACCTTGACTCACTCTTGCATGTCTGAACAGAACTGGGCAAGCTGCAAACCCTGGTGCATGCCATTCGTTATTTGGAAACCCTTCTGACCTTCTCCTGGCTAGCTTCCTCTTCTTCCTTGTCTTCTTTCCCCCTTATCTATTCAGGAAATTTCCAAGTTTTTAGGCAATTGGGTCAAGCATAGAATGTGAGGTCCCATTCCGGCCAGTGGAAACTGGACACAGCGGTAGGGCGATTGTGTCAGGTTATGAAGGTTATAAATGTCCCTGTCTTCTTTGTTCAGGTGTGCTCTCATGGCAAGATTGCCGGCGAGTTGCACCCTTCCTGCAGGAAGTAAACTAGCCTTGCTGAGTGATCCATTGTCTCAGTGTGGATTTTCTCCAACCTTATAAACCCGTTTCCAACAATGAATAATTCTGCTGTGAACATTTGTGGACAGGTGTTTGATTGGAGATATGTCCTCATTCCTCTTGGGTGTACACCTACACGTGGGATTATTGGGTCATATTACCCAACGTTTTTGTTGAACTTTTTGAGAAACTGACAGACTTTTTCACAGGGATTGCACTATTTTACATTCTTAGCAGCTGTATATGGAGGTTCTAGTTTCTCCCCAGTTTTTCCACATTCTTGTCAACACTTGTTATTTTCTTTATTTTATTTTGTTTTTGACATGGAGTCTTGCTTTGTCATCCAGGCTGGACTGCAGTGGCGTGATCTTGGCTCACTGCAACGTCTGCATCCCAGGTTCAAGCGATTCTCCTGCCTCAGCCTCCTGAGTAGCTGGGATTACAGGTGCCTGCCACTACACCCAGTTAATTTTTGTATTTTTAGTAGAGGTAGGGTTTCACTATGTTGGCCAGGCTGGTCTCAAACTGCTGACCTCAGGTTATACGCCTGCCGTGGCCTCCCCAAGTGCTGGGTTTACAGGTATGAGCCACCTGGCCTGGCTTACTTTATTTTTTTTGAGACAGAGTCTTGCTCTATTGCCCAGGCTGGAGTGCAGTGGCGCAATTTCAGCTCACTGCAACCTCCGCCTCCTAGGTTCAAGTGATTCCCCTGCCTCAGCCTCTCAAGTAGCTGGGACTACAGGCATGCAGCACACCACACCTGGCTAATTTTTGTATTTTTAGTAGAGTCAGGGTATCGCTATGTTGGCCAGATCGGTCTCAAACTTCTAACCTCAAGTAATCTGCCCACCTCGGCCTTCTGAAGTGCTCAGATTACAGGCGTGAGCCACCACGCCTGGCCCCTTTTTTAAAAATTATAGCCATAACAATGGGTGAGAAGTGGTATCTTCTCATTTTGGTTTGCATTTCATTAATGACTAATGAGGTTGAGCATCTTTCATGTACATATTGGCCATTTATATGTCTGCTTTAAGGAGATGTCTATTCAGATTTATTGCCCAACCTGTTTCTTTTTACTTAATTGAATGTGGCTATTAGAAAATGTTTAATTTCCATGTGCAACTGACATGTTGTTTCTATTGAATAGCACTGCTCTATTTCTATCGGATAGCACAATTTTGAAATTGGTAAGAGGTAAAAAGATTCCAATGAATACTTCATATTCTTCCTTTCATTCTTATGTCATTCCTAGGTCACTGAGATTAACTTTTGCATTCTAAGGCACTAACAGGAGTAACTCTGAAGCAGTAACAGGAATTACAGTAGAAAAAAGTTTTCCAGGAATCTGATTGCAGGGGGTTGACTTGGATTAGATAGGATAAGGACCCTTTATAAAGAAGGCTGAAATTTAAGGTGGACCTATGCCCTCAAAGCAGGTCAATTATTTTAATGAGCCAAACAAATACAGTAGTTAAAAACGTCACCTTCTTCAAAAGTCACCTTCTACTTTTTACAGTGTGATCAGCATCCTGCTTCCAAGTGAGCACTTCAAATATTAGTAGTTTTTAAATTAGTCTTTACATCTTATTGAGCTTTCAGAATGTGATACTTTATTGTAGATTTGTTGCTTTGAAAACTTATTATGAAATATTGAGCTTATTTTTCTAGGAATCTAATACAGAAAAAGTTTGGTCAAATATACTTGTTTCCCAGAATGGAATGGTCACAATAAATTTGTATATGGGTGATTCACCCAGATTCTTTTTTTTTTTTTTTTTTTGAGACAGAGTCTTGCTCTGTCTGGAGTGCATTGGCGCTATCTTGCCCAGGCTGGAGTGTAATGGCGCGATCTTGGCTCACTGCAACCTCCGCCTCGTGAGTTCAAGCAATTCTTCTGCCTTAGCCTCCTGAGTAGCTGGGACTACAGGTGTGCACCACCATGCCTGGCTAACTTTTGTATGTTTAGTAGAGACGGGGTTTCACTATGTTGGCCAGGCTGGTCTCGAACTTCTGACCTCATGATCCACCTGCCTTGGCTTCCCAAAGTGCTGGTATTATAGATGTGAGCTACTGCGCCTGGCTGATCTACTCAGATTCTTTGAGTTTAGTTTCCACTTAATTTCTGGTGGCACTTATTCCCTTCTTGTCTATAACTGTATTTTTAGGGGATACCTCATGAACACCAGGAAGTACTGCTACCCCTAAAGTCCATCTGCACCAAAATATGAAAAACAACCTGGCTGTTTAGAGTAGAATATATAATTTAAGAACAATTTTGTTGACTTATGGCTGGGCACTGTGGCTCACTCCTGTAACCCCAGTGCTGCAGGAGGCTGAGGCAGGAGGATCACTTGAGGACAGGAGCTGGGGGCTGCAGTGAGCTATGATAGGGCCACTGCACTACAGCCTGGGCAGCAGAGTGAGAGTTTGTCTCTTAAAAACATTTCTTAATTCAAAATGAAAATCATTTTTTTGAACTCAGGTTTTTCTTTGTAATATGTTGAACCCCAAAAGAAGCTAAGAAGCATTTTCATAGTTTCCCTGAAAATGATTCAACAAAATTTTCTATAAATATAAAATTGTATATAAAAGATCTTGATGGCATTTTATGATCCTTTTTTTATTTTCCTAAGTGGAGGCTGTATTTTTCCATGCATAAGTAAGTAGATGGGGGAAGATAACAAAAATATATTTTTTGGAAGAATAAAGTCACATGGAGACAGAAATATCTTCAGATATTTCAAATTGCACCAGTATCTGAATCTCAGTTGCAAGCACTAATGTGGATTTATAGGGGGAGAGGAGCTAAGGGGAATGGATGGAAAAGGATGCATCAAATTGCCATAATTTTCGTAGAAATTATTTACTCAGGAGATATGAA
Organism: Cacajao melanocephalus; assembly: GCA_963573385.1. Taxonomy (NCBI): domain Eukaryota; kingdom Metazoa; phylum Chordata; class Mammalia; order Primates; family Pitheciidae; genus Cacajao; species Cacajao melanocephalus. The sequence continues at coordinate 79,963 of CAUYLG010029727.1, read as the reverse complement.
AGATATTTACCCAGGAGATGAGCTGTGGTTGTAAACACGGTATAATTATTTAAGTGTTCTTTTTTTTTTTTTTCCTGTTTGGTCTCACACTGTTGTCTGGGGGAAACATGGTTTTCATACTGATGCAAGGTGGAAGTTGAAGTGTACAGATCAGTGATGTGAAGGATATTCACATTGTTGTGCAGCAGATCTCTAGAATTTTAAATTCTGCAACACTGGGACTATTCACTCTACACCAATTTCCCGTCCCCTCCCCCCCCCCCCGGCCCATTCCTAGACAGCCACTTTTCTATTTTGTTTCTGTGATTTTGATTACTTTATGTACTTCATATGAATGGAATCATACAGCATTTGTCCTTCTGTGACTGGCTTATGTTTTCATGTAGTGTAATGTCTGCATTCATTCATGATGTAGCGTATCAGTATTTTCTTCTTTGTAAAGGTGGCATAATATTTCATTGTATGTGTATACCACATTTTGCTTGTCAACATTCATTCATCCACGGTCCCTTGGGTTGCTTTCACCTCTTGGTAATTGTGAGTAAAGCTGCAGTGAACATGAGAGTGCAGATAGCTCTTGGGGATCCTGCTTTGAAAGCTTCTGGATACATACCCACAAGTGGTGTTGCAGGATCACATGGTAATTGTTTCTCTTTTCATGTGAATGTCTGCAAACTTTTTCCAAGAGTAGCAGGTGCTGCGTAAATCTGATTTCTACTGTGTGGGTCCTCCTTTCATTTCCTAGTCTCTCTCCCTGCAAAACCCCTGACACACAGCATATCTAGACACACTCCTTCAGATTATCTTTCCCTGAGGGATGAATTTTACAGGTATTATCACTGTCACTTCTCTCCTGTTTCCCCAGGAAATGTTCCATGTCCTCAGAGCTCCCAAACACCAGATTTGTTCGATGCGATTTCATCTGTGGGCATGCATCCCTGTGTTCATAAACACCTTATTCCAAAAGGCTGCTGTTTGCCTAAGCCTTGTTTCTGTCCAGGCCTGAGAAAACAGGATGGTTGCACAGAAAGATCCCAGAAAAGGAAGAGGCGCTGTGCTTGTCATCATCCGCCACTAATCAGGAATGGGACAGAAATGTGTCTCCATGTTATGGGCAGCATATCAAATAGTAGAGTGTTTGCAAACTTTGTTGATGATGACACAGTAAGAAATGTTCACGTTATGGCCCAGCATGCATACGTGCTGTATGTGTTTGTCTATAAGATGGAGTTTACCTGTGCGGTGCACTCTGATATTTAATATTCCGTTCCCCTCTTTTTTTAGGCTTTTGCTTGCTTTTAGCATTAGGTGCAGCCCACTATGTTGGTGTCCTGTTTGGGTTTGTAGAAATTTGGCAAGTAGCTGTGAGGAGCTTGCTCTCCAGCACATCTGTTGGAGCTGGAGTTTGGCTTTGCCTCTTAGTAGGCGGGTGACTGTGAGCCATTTAAGCAGCCTGTGGCTTAGTTTCCCTTTTCCTAAAATGGGATGATATACCACTACGTCACATAACTTTCAAGAAGAGTAAATGAGGCCAGGTGCAGTGGCTTATGCCTGTATACCCAGCACTTTGGGAGGCCAAGGTGGGCATATTGCTTGAGGTCAGAAGATTGAGACCAGCCTGGCCAACATGGCAAAACCCCACCTCTAAAAATACAAAAATTAGCCAGGTGCGGTGGTGCACACCTGTAATCCCAGCTACTTGGGGGGCTGAGGCAGGAGAATCGCTTGAACCTGGGAGGTGGAGGTTGCAGTGAGCCGAGATGGCACCATTGCATCCCAGCCTTGACGATAGAGCAAAACTCTGTCTCAAAAAAAAAAAAAAGAGTAAATGAGTGAGTAGATGTGGAGTGCTTAGAAGAGCTCCTGGCATAAAGTGACTTGTCAGGGCATATTGGCCAGTTGTTACATTGAGCATGACACTCGTTCTTCTTTCTTTTCACTTTGTTGTTATCTGGATCTTGCGCAGCTTCTATTGACTTTCTCAGCGTAGTGAGACGGTGTGTGAAACCCTCCAGTCCCTAAGCTTATAGACTCTGTGGACAGAAGAAGGCCAGAAGTTCAAGTGCATTGAGAGGTCTTGCTAGCGGAGTGACCCCTCATTCTCGTTTGTTTTTTAGCCAGCCTGGAATTCGGAGTTTGAGCTCTGAGGGAGGGAGTGACCTAGGCTGGTGTGGAGTGGAGTGGAGTGGTGCAGAGTTGTGCAGTGTGAGCTGGTGTGGTGTGGAGTGCTGTGGTGGTATGGTTTGGTGTGGTGTGTGATGTGTATGGAGTGGTGTGTGGTGTGGTGTGTGATATGATGTGTGGAGCGGTGTGTGGTGTGTGTGGAGTGGTGTATGTGGTATGTGATGTGGAGTGGTGTGTGGTGTGGTTTGTTGTGGAATGGTGTGTCGTGTGTTGTGTGGAGTGTGTGTGGTGTGTAGAGTGGTGTGGCATGGTGCGGTATAGTTTGGTGTGGTGTGTGGCGCAGTGGTGTGTGATGTGGTTTGGTGTGGAGTGTACGGTGTGGAGTGGTGTGTGGAGTGGTGTAGTTTGGTGTGTGGTGTGTGGAGTGGTTTGTGGTGTGTTGTGGAGTGGTGCATGGTGTGGTATGATGTGGTATTGTGTGGTGTGTTGTGGTTTGGTGTAGTGTGTGGTATGTGTGGCGTGGTGTGTGAAGTGGTATGGTATGGTGTGTTGTTTGGTTTGGAGTGGTGTGTTGTGTGGAGTGTTGTGTGTGGTGTGGAGTAGAGTGGTGTGTTGTGGTATGATGTGGTTTGGTGTGGAGTGGTGTGTGTGGTGTGTGGTTTGGTGTGAAGTGTGTGGTATGTGTGGAGTGGTATGTGGTATGGTTTGGTGTGGTGTGGTAAGGCTTGGTGTGGACTGTGGTGTGTTTGGCATGGTGTGGCGTAGTGTGGAGTGGTGTGGCGTAGTGTGTGATGTGGAGTGGTATGTGGTATGGTGTGTGATGTGTGTCTGGTGTAGAGGAGTGGTGTGGTGTGATGTGGTTTGGTGTGGAGTGGTGTGTGGTGTGTGTGGTGTCGTGTTATGTGGTTTGGTGTGAAGTGGTATATGGTGTGTGTGGTTTGGTGTGAAGTAGTATATGGTGTGGTGTTACGTGGTTTGGTGTGAAGTGGTATATGGTATGGTGTGTGGTGTGGTGTGTGATGTGTATCTGGTGTAGAGGAGTGGTATGGTGTGATGTGGTTTGGTGTGGAGTGGTGTGTGGTGTGTGTGGTGTCGTGTTATGTGGTTTGGTGTGAAGTGGTATATGGTGTGGTATGTGGTGTGGTTTGGTGTGAAGTGGTTTATGGTGTGGTTTAGTGTGAAGTGATATATGGTGTGTGTGGTGTGGTTTGGTGTGAAGTGGCATATGGTGTGTGGTGTGGTGTGGTTTGGTGTGTTGTGGTTTTTGGTGTGTTTTGTGGTTTGGTGTGATGTTGTGTGTGTGGTGTGTGATGTGTCTGGTGTAGTGGTGTGGTGTGGTTTGGTGTGGTTTGATGTGGTTTGGTATGGAGTGGTGTGTGGTGTGTGTGGTGTCATGTTATGTGGTTTGGTGTGAAGTGGTATATGGTGTGGGTGGTGTGGTTTGGTGTGAAGTGGCATATGGTGTGTGTGGTGTGGCTTGGTGTGAAGTGGTAAATGGTGTGTGTGGTGTGGTTTGGTGTGAAGTGGCATATGGTGTGTGTGGTGTGGTTTGGTGTGAAGTGGCATATGGTGTGTGTGGTGTGGTTTGGTATGAAGTGGCATATGGTGTGGTGTGTGGTGTGGTTTGGTGTGGAATGGTGTGTGGTGTGGTGTGAGGTTGCTGATTAGCCCTCTGGGTGCCTGGAGCCTCTGCTGTCAGGCAGGAGGAAGTGAGGCCTAGCTGGGGCCTTTTCTGGAAGAGCAGCGTTGGCTGGGCTGGAGCTGAGCCAGACCAGTTTGCTTTTGTTCAGGATGGAGGCGGTGGTGGGGAGCCGATCTTTAGGGCAGCCTGTTATTTTTCAGCAGCAGACATGGAAGGATCCAGCCTGAGTGCTGAACTCCAGCTCCTTCCCTGACAGTGGCGCTGGGTTGGGGAGGGCGGCCCCATCCTTGGTTTCCATCACATCCGGCTGTCAGGCTGCAGTGTGAGTTTGGGTGTTTCACGTGTATTTATCTTACCTTGCAGGCGGTTTTGGTGAATAACATCACCACAGGCGAGAGGCTCATCCGAGTGCTGCAAGGTAAGTTCGCTCCTCTCCTCCATGCCAGGCACTGGCCTTTTAGAAGGAAGCTCCCTTTCTCTCATTCTTCTCTAGGTCCAGGTGGGTCTCCATTATAATCTCATGGTGGATAGTGTCATGAGTCATTGAACAATCTTTATTCTTTTTGCCTAACTCTGTCTTCTTAAGAGGCTTTTCCTTTTAAAAAATATTGCCAAATACATTGCAAGCTGTTAGTTACAGAAGAGTTCAAAATGTCACTCATGACTGTGTTAAGAAATAGTACTTATGATAGGTACATGCTCTGTTATATATACACATGGTATATATGTGACCTGTTAATTGGGTCATGCTGAATTTAGATTTTCTTCATGAAACTTAGAAAAACTGCCCAGCCTGATCTAATTGCCCTTCTTTCCTACTCTGACTCAACTTGGCAGCTGGGGATTGGTTTTCCTTTGGGTACTTCTGAAGCAGCCAACAGGAAATGGTGTGCTGTCCTTTGTGTGGGGGGGCTCCTCCTTCCACTGTGACAGCAGGGGTCAGCAGGGTCCATGCTGTTGGGCTAAATCGTCTGTTGGGTTGAATGATTTTTACTCTAAAAATGTGCTTACTGGGAAATTAAAAATTCCCTATATGACTTGCGTTATAGTTCTGTTGGTCTGTGCTGGTTTAGAATTCTAGTTCTAAGTCAGGTTCTAAGATTATTAAAAAGTCTTATGTGAAAAGGGGTCACTTTGTAAAATATGTTTAGGGGAAACGTAGGGTTACACGAAGTTGAAGAGGCTGCCTGGCTGCGGGGTGGGGGTGGTGGTCTAAGAGCTTGTGATCTGCTGCTGAGCTGTGGCTGCAGCCTTTCCTATCCCTACTCTCGGAAAGCAGCTTTAATTGTGCCTATCTGACATTTAGTAAACCCCACATAAGGGTTCAGTTTGACAGCAGTTTTGATAGAGCATACGTGTCAAGTAACTCCCATCAGAGTCAACATAGGGAACATATTAATCACTCCCAAAAGTTTGCTTGGGTGCCTTGGTGATTCCCCTCCCTCAGGCAGCCTCTGGTCTGCCATGTAGACTAGTTTGCGTTTTTAATAGTTGGGTGCATGTGTACAGATGGAATTAGACTGTCTGTACTGTTTTTTGCCTGGCTTCTCTCACTCTGCATAGTTACTTGTGATTCATCCATGTCATTGTGATAGAAGTCATTCATTTTTTTTTCTTTTTTTTTTTTTTTGAGACAGGGTCTTACTCTGTTGCCCAGGCTGGAGTGCAGTGGTGCGATCTTGGCTCACTGCAACCTCTGCTTCCCAGGTTCAAGCAATTCTCCTGCCTCAGCCTCCCAAGTAGCTGGGATTACAGACACTTGCTACCATGCCCAGCTAATTTTTGTATTTTTAGTAGAGATGGGGTTTCACTATGTTGGTCAGGCTGGTCTCAAACTCCTAACCTTGTCATCCACTCGCCTCGGCCTCCCAAAGTGATGGGATTACAGGCGTGAGCCACCACACCTGGCATCGTTCATTTCTTTGACTGTTGATCTGTGTTCTGTTGTCTCATGCTTAGTTGGATTGTGGAGTGTTTTCAGTTAAGCATATTAAAGTATCATTTATATACAAGAATATTTACCCCTCATGGGTACAGTCGGGTAAGTCCTGACAAATAATCTCGTGGATGACCACTGCAGTCAACGTGGCATGTGCCCACTGCTCCAGGACCCCACACTCATGCCCTGGGAAGTCACCAGTCCCCTCCCTCTCTGGGCCCAGCACCCACCCAGCTGTTCTCTTCGCCACAGTTTTGTCTCTTGAGGGTGTCACATGCATGCTTTTGGGATGAGTCCATGTTATTCACAGAAGCCTTCTGTTTTATTTCAGTTTATCTTCCACCTGAGACTGCTGTAGGTCTGATGTTGTGAGGGCACACCTCGGGGGTGCCGGCATCTGTCCTGGCCTGTCCGTCTGGCTGTGTCTGGGCTTGGCTGCTGCTGCTGCCCACTCTGGTATCCCCCTGGTGGCTGCCCTCCCCTCCACCCCAGCTTTGCCCTTTGTCCACCATGGCTCTTTTATATGCCAAGTTATCAGGGCAGCAGGGATGGGGCTGATTAATTTCTTTAAAGAAAGCTGCAGTTCCCCTGATGAGAGTGTTGGGTGATTCAATGGGCACAGGGCCTTGGAGAGTGGCTTGGCTGTGAATAAATGACCGGAGGGAGGATGCTGGCAGGCAGCCTGGTGGCTGAGGGCAGGGTGTCCCGCAGGAGTGGCTGCTTATCTGACCAAACATCAAAAATCATTGTTTTACAGATGGAAGGATTAGTCGGCGTGGGATGAGGGCAGGGTGGTACGTGTGACCTTTGGGGACAGCTCGGGGCTTATGATGTCTGTGAAAGAGATAGGCACATAGAAGCTTCCAATGTATGTTAAGGGCTGGAGGCCAAAAAGATTTAAGAGAGACATTTGGAAAAGGATCAAGACGCAGCTTCTTTCGGGTTGATGCTCTTCCAGAGAACTTTCCACAGCTGGGGTGGTGACTCTGGGGAGGGGCTGTGTTTTCAGCTTTTTCTCTGTCCTCTCCTTCGTCCTGTTCTGTCCTTGCCCTTTATGTTCTGATGTGTGAGTCTGCCTCTCTCGTGTTTTGGCTGAACGGCATGACAGCTGTGCCGGTGACCTGTGCAATTCTTGTCCCCTTGGTGTAGACCAGCTAAAGACCCTGCAGAGGAATTACGGCAGGCTGCAGCAGGATGTCCTCCAGTTTCAGAAGAACCAGACCAACCTAGAGAGGAAGTTCTCCTACGACCTGTAAGTGCGCCTCAGCGTGTGTGCCACAGTGCAGGGTGCATGCCACCTGGGAGGCGGGGGGTTAAGCTGAGGGCAGCAGATGGAGACTTAACCTCTGATCGATCATGCACCTTCTGCTCCATCCAGGACTCTGAGAAAGGCACGGGCCCCTCTAGGATTCATGTCCTACACAAATGCACAAGGAGGCCAGTTCTCAGCAGGAAATGAATTACTCAGCATGCCTTAAAATGTAACATGAAACTCTCTAAAGCACAGGTGGTACTGGTTAAGTCAACAACATAAAGCTTTTAAAAATGTGTTCCATAGGTGCTCACATGTAAGCTAAATCAAATTTGTTGACTAAAAGACATTTTGACTAAAAACATTTTGGCAAAATATTGATATATTAATAGTTTATTGCCTGGTGATCATTGTGGGAATTTTGTTTTCTTTAGACTTTTCAGTGATTTTCCAAATTTTTACAGTGAGAGTGGAGTACTTTTATAATCAAATTGAAGCAATATTAAACTATTAAAAAGTGACCTAAACCCCGTGGGAAGATAGTAAAAACCAGTTTACAAGTTTTTCCACATTTTTTTTTTCTCATAAAACAGTTAAGTTTGGGATTCAGAAAGAACCAGCCACCCACAGCCCGACTCTTGTGACTGTCCTTTCTCCTTTGATTTAACTCTCTCCAGTCCATGCCCAGGTTCACACGAATAATTTAGTTAACTGCAGTCATCATCAAAAAAATTTAATCATTTTTTTACTTACTTGCATTGTGTGTGTATTCTTTTTTTTTTCTTTTAAGACAGAGTTTTGCTCTGTTGTCCGGGCCGGAGTGCAGTGGCACAGTCTCAGCTTACTGCAAGCTCCACCTCCTGGGTTCAAGCATTCTCCTGCCTCAGCCTCCTGAATAGCTGGGCCTACAGGTGCCCGCCACAACGCCTGGCTAATTTTTGTATTTTTTTAAGTAGAGATGGAGTTTCACCTTGTTGGTCATGCTGGTCTCAATCACCTGACCTCAGGTGATTCACCCACCTTGGCCTCCCAAAGTGCTGGGATTATAGGTGTGAGCCACCACACCCGGCCATATTCTTAGTCACAAAAAATGTTGTTATATTTAATTATTTTATATATTTTTGAGACGGAGTCTTGCTCTGTCCCCAGGCTGGAGTGCAGTAGTGCGATCTCAGCTCATTGCAACCTCCGCCAACTGGGTTTGAGCGAGTCTCCTTCCTCAGCCTACTGAGTAGCTGGGATTACAGACGCATACCACCACGCCCAGCTAATTTTTGTATTTTTAGTAGAGACAAGGTTTCACCATGTTGACCAGGCTTGTCTCAAACACCTGACCCCAAGTGACCCACTTGCCTTAGCTTCCTAGAGTGCTGGGATTATGGGTGTGAGCTACTGCGCCCGGCCAGTCTCTTATTTTTTAATTTTTAAATTTAAAAAGTTGTATTACTTGCATTATATTTAAAACATCCATGTAGCTCCAAACTGTCTTATCTTTTAAAAATTACCATTTTGGATTATTTCATTCTGTAAGGCTCACCTGTAGTTTAGCTTGTTGCTGGGTGTGAATTGTCAAATTGCATTCTGAAAGGATCTGAGCCATCTGCATGGTCACCAGCAACCTGGGAGAATCAGTTGCCTCACATGCATTGCGTTCTTGGGGAATCCACGTTCTTCCAAAACATTGTTCACCTGCTATAATATATTCCTACTAACTTTATAACCACATACAACTGAAAACATGAAGCCCCAAGTACATGTCTCTATAGAGGACATGAGCAAGCAGTCAACAGGAGGGAAATGTGGCCGGGTGCAGTGGCTCACGCCTGTAATCCCAGCAGTTTGGGAAGCCGAGGCGGGCGGATCATGAGGTCAGGAGTTTGAGATCAGCTTGGCCAACATAGTGAAACCCCATCTCTATTAAAAATACAAAAAATTAGCCAGGTGTGGTGGTGAGTGCCTATAATCCTAGCTACTCAGGAGGCTGAGGCAGGAGAATCACTTGAATCTGGAAGGCGGAGGTTGCAGTGAGCCGAGATTATGCCACTGCACTCCAGCCCAGGCGACAGAGCAAGAGTCCATCTCAAAAAGAAGGGAAATGTGATTGTCACCCATACGTGTGGAACCTTATTCAGCTATGCCAGTGGTTCTTGAGTGGGGGCAGTCTTATCCCCAGCAGGCCTTTGGCAATGTTTGGAGACATTTTTGTCTGTCATGGCTTACAAGGAGCCTGCTACTGGCATCTAGTGGGGAGAGGCCAGCAACACTACTAAATATCCTATAATCCACTAGACAGCTTCCCACAGCCAGGTTTTATCTGGCCTAAAACATGTACACAGTGCTAAGGCTGAGAAACCTTGAGTTAAGCTGATAATCAAAGAATTGCATCTAAACAGAAATGAAGTACCTCAGTCTTTTTTTTTTTGAGACAGAGTTTTGCTCTTGTTGCCCAGGCCAGGGTGCAATGGCGTGATCTTGGCTCACTGCAGCCTCTACCTCCCAGGTTCAAGCGATTATCCTGCCCCAGCCTCCCTAGTAGCTGGGACTACAGGCATGCACCACCACACCCAGCTAATTTTGTATTTTTAGTAGAGACAGGGTTTCTCCACGTTAGTCACGCTGTTCTCGAACTCTTGATCTCAGGTGATCTGCCCACCTTAGCTTCCCAAAATGCTGGGATTACAGGCGTGAGCCACTGGGGCTGGCCAGAAGTACCTTGGTCTTATTATTCATCATTAAAGACACCTTAATGCAAATATTTTCCTCACATAGATTGAAACATAAAAAGCCATAAATGGTCTCACTAGATAAATGTTGGCCCAGAAGGTTTTAACCTAGCTGGAAATCAGTCAGGGCCCAGTGACAGCGAAGGAATCTCTGTTCCCCACGTAGGAGAGCTTAGGCCGAGGTGATGGGTGGACACCTTTAACCTGGGCTGGAGACGCATGTAGGATGTACTCTTTTTTTTTTTTTTTTTTAAAAAGCGAAATCTTGTTCTGTAGCCCAGGCTGGAGTGCAGTGGTGCGATCTTGGCTCACTACAACCTCTGCCTCCTGGGTTCAAGCGATTCTTTTTCCTCAGCCTCCCAAGTAGCTGGGATTGCGCCTACCACTGCACCCAGCTATGTTTTTTGTATTTTTAGTAGGGACGGGGTTTCACTATGTTGGCCAGGCTGGTCTTGAACTCCTGACCTCAGGTAATCACCCACCTTGGCCTCCCAAAGTGCTGGGATTACAGGTGTGAGCCACTGTGCCTGACCAGACACACTCCTTTTGCTCCTGATGGGTTGATACCTAGATTGAAAGCTCGTTCTGGTGGGCTGTGTCTATTTCACTACCTGTGCCCAAGGCCCTGTACTAGATACGCTTCCTGGGGGTAATGTTCATGGAATGTTGGAAGCAAAAAAGAGCTAGGTATTCTTAACATTCTTTGGATTATAGGCCCTTTTAGAGAATCTGATAAAAAGTACAAACACTTTGTTAGCAAATTTATAAATGGACCTCTGCCTAAAGTTGTGCAGTTCGTGCGAATTCTTAGGGTGCCTGAAACATAACTGCACACCCTCCATTAAAACATCATGTCTGGTCCAGTCTTTCTATAGAAGGCAGTGCCAAGAACACAAAAGCTGATGGAAAGGCCAGGTTTCCTAATGTACAAGGGAGCATTCTTTCCTTGAAGTCAGCCAGCACACATTCCACTTTTTACTCTCCTACACCTGTGGCAGGCATCACTGAGCAATCACTGCGCTCCATCCAAAAATAGCCTTGCGTTCTTTCTCCCTGGAGCACCTAGAGTCAGCACATGAGACAAACCGCTCACTATGTCATCTCCCTGCTGTGAGGAAACAGTTTCCAGTGTTGATACTGGAATATAATACTGTGATGGTCGGTGCCCTGGATGATGGGATCCCCTGCACTGATAGATCCCTGTGTCGAACACATTTCATCAGTGGTACTCTAGCCATCAGTTGCACCAGTTACAGTAATCACTAGTGGCCAAGTCCTGTATTTCTCTCCAATTTAGCCCCAGTTAATGCTGGAATATTTGCCACTTGCATGTAAGAAAAAGCCAACCTGAGGCCTCAGGAAGAAACACTGTCACAATCTGCATGACCTGTGTTTCAGAATTGAGGACAGAGGTAGTTCGGCTCCTGGCTGTCAAGCCGGAATGTGGAAAGCCGCACTTCATCTGCAAGGCTGTGAGATAAAGGCTCTTTGTACTTTGTTTTAGCAGGGCTGGGAGCAGTGCAACCAGTACTATCCTTTTGCAGGTTTAAAGATCCAGGATAGCAAATGACCTGCTCGTTTAGTTCTGCACTATCGTATAGCTCTCTTTTTGTTTGCTGTGTTTAAGCTCCTGTGCACTAGTCTACCACCTGTGGCTTGTATGTTTGTGAGAATTGTATTTAAATGAAATTTCCACCTGCTATCTCAGCTGTCCAAGGTCAGGAACTGTGCACTGCATTATTTCTGCAGCACCCGGTACCCTTTGTGTGTGTGGTACATTGTGACCCCATGGTGCTTTGAACTAAAGGGTATATTTTGAGAGTCAGAGACTGAATGTGGTACTCACACTTGGCGCTGAAATACCTGCGACTCAGAAAAGGTGAGCTGAGCTGTGAGCTGTGTCGTGGAGAGGGCACAACGGTAAGGAGCCCTGGAGTCTGGCTTCAGTTTCAGCCTCTCTGTGACCCTGGCCCATGGCAGACAACCGTGTCACCCCTTAGCATTCTTATTTGCAAAATGAGTAATTCTCTTAATTACTTCATAGCTGTTGTCGAAATACTCTTAAAATAAATTCTAGTCAGAAAGCTGAAGTGATGCCTGAAAGTCTGTTCCAACAGCAATTCAACCGAGTGTCCTCCAGTTCAGTTCAAGTTTTGACACTACCCGCTTAGCACAGACCCCCAAGGTTAAGGGGCTCCATCCCACACGACTGCTCCCACTTCCGATGCCAGCCACAAGTCCGATGTGTCCCCCAGCCACCCTCACTTCTGCCTGGCTGGCTACCACGTTAGGGTTACCCACTGCCCCCTCAGGTTTGATAATTTGCCAGGATGACTGTTAAGGAATTCAGGAAAGCTGTATTTACTTTTACGGAACAGCCCAGTGGTACAGTCCTAAGGTGAGGGCTGGCAGTGTGGGGGACACAGGAGCTGCGCTCCGTGGAGTCAGCCGCTCTCCTCCAGTGCATCGTTATGTTCCCCAGCCAGAAAGTTCTGCAAGCCTTGTGGTCCAGAGTTTGAGGGGTTTTTTTGTTTGTTTTTTTTGGAGATGGAATCTCGAGCTGTTGCCAGGCTGGAGTGTAATGGCGCCATCTCAGCTCACTGCAACCTCCGCCACCTGGGTTCAGGTGATTCTCCTGCCTCAGCCTCCCGAGTAGCTGGGACTACAGGTGCTGCACCACCACGCTCAGCTAATTTTTTAGTAGAGACCGGGTTTCACCATGTTGGCCAAGATGGTCTCGATCTCTTGACCTCATGATCTGCCCGACTCAGCCTCCCAAAGTGCTGGGATTACAGGCATGAGCCACCGCACCCGGCCAAGTTTTTTATATAGGCATGATTGATGAAACATCAGCCATGGGGATGAACTCAATCTCCAGTCCCTCTCTCCTCCCCAGAGGAGGTGGAGCTGAAAGTTACAACTTTCCAGTCATGTGGTTGGTTCTTCTGGCAGTCAGTCTCTGTCCTGAAACTGTCGGACGCCCATCCTTCCCCCACCTCTGACGGTCCCCTCATTAGTATAAACTCAAGTCTGGTCCAGAGGGACTTGTTATGAATAGCCACATACTCTCTCACTCAGGAACTTCCAAGGGTTTTAAGAGTTCTGTGCCAGTAGTCAGGGACAAAGACCAATACATATATTTTTTATTCTGCAGATTGTATGTTAAAAAAAAATTTTTTTTTTTCCTGATCAGTAAAGTTCACTGTTTCAGAACAATGGTATGATGTCTAGTGTGTTTCTTTTGGTCATTTAATTGTCGAACACACACATGTTGCCCTGTCTTAAGTGCTGTCTTCAGATGAAGTGCCTGAAGCAGGAGGAGGGTCTGTGTCTCTTATGGAAGTGGATGTCACTGTCCAGCAGAGACACAGCCATAGACATCAGACCTTTCCTTTGCTTTCTTTCACCAAAGGAGCCAATGCATCAATCAGATGAAGGAGGTGAAGGAACAGTGTGAGGAGCGAATAGAAGAGGTCACCAAAAAGGGGAACGAAGCTGTAGCTTCCAGAGACCTGAGTGAAAACAACGACCAGAGTCAGCAGGTAACTGGGGAATTTCTGCCAAGAGTTTCTAGAAGGTACCCCTGTCTTCAGGCATTTTGTTTCTTTTATCTGCCGTCTGGCTTTCTCTGGTCTCTGACCTCCCTTGTGGGCTTGGCTTCCTGAGATACAACAGAGTAGAACCTGGTCCTGGAATGCCTGGACCCTAACCAAGTGTGCTGGCCTCCCCCACTTCTCAGCTCAAGGCTTTACAGGAATTATCTTATTTCAAGCTCATAGCCAACCTAGGAGAGAGTTGCTGTTTTCCTGATGTGAGGACCCCAGGCCCACGGGAGGGGTTAAGTTCTGTGGCCAGCATCACACCTGGCCAGTGGTAGAGCCCATCAAGACCTCAGGTCTGGCCAGTCCACGCCTCCTGCTGTCAGCCCGCCTCCCCTGCAGAGCACGGCCCACGAAGCTGCTGCCTGAAGCCTTCAGCATGATCTTTGGTTGGTTTTTAAAAAACATAGCAGCTTCATTAAGATATAATTCACATTCCCTGTGATTTACCCATAGAAAATTTACAATTCATGGGTTTTGGGTATAGTCACAAAGTTATGCAGCCATCACCACAGTCAATTTCAGAACATCTTTATTGCCGCAAAAGAAACCCTGTATCCATTGGTTCTTCATTTAGCTTCAGTCCCCACGGCCCTAGACCGCCAACTCCTGATTCACTTTGTGTCTCTTGATTGGCCTGATATGGACAATTTCCTGTCAATGGAATCATAGATGTGTGGCCTTTTGTGTCTGGCTGCTTTTTTTTTTTTTTTTTGAGAAAGCATATTTATAGATTGGCCACAATTGAGTGCAGTGGTGCAGTCTTGGCCCACTGCAACCTCCTCCTCCCAGGTTCAAGCAGTTCTCCCTCAGCCTCTCAAGTAGCTGGGATTACAGGCACCCACCACCCTGCCCAGCTAATTTTTGTATTTTTAGTAGAGGTGGGGTTTTGCCATGTTGGTCAGGCTGGTCTTGAACTCCCGACCTCAAGTGATCTGCCCACCTCTGCCTCCCGATGTGCTTGGATTATAGGTGTGAGCCACCACACCCAGCCTGTCTGGCTTCCTTGGCTGAGTATAAATGCTTCAGGGCTCATCTGGGTTGCCGCATGTGTCAGTACTGCATTTCCTTTTACAGCTGATTAATCCATTCTGTGGATAGACCACATGTGGTTTATTCATTGTCAGTTGATGGGCATTTGGATTGTTTCCACATTTTGGTTATTATGAATAATGCTGTATGAACATGCATTTTTTTTGTGTGGTCATATGTTTTCATTTCTTTTGGGTAATACCTAGGAGTGGAACTGCTGGGTTATATGGTAATCTGTATTTAACCTATTGAGAAACACCCAGACTTCTTCCAAAGTGGCCATACCATTTTACACTCCTGCCAGTGTTTATGAGGGTTCCAGTTTCTTCACATCCTTGCCAACTCTTGATACTACCCTTTTCATTACACCCTTCCTAACAGGTGTGGAGTGGTAGCTCATTGTCGTTTGGGTTTGCATTTCCCTAATAACTAATGATATTGAGCATCTTTTCACATGCTTCATTGGCCATTTGTTTATCTTCTTTGGAGAAATGTCTATTCATGTCCTTTGCTCATTTTTTAATTGAGCTATTACTGAGTTCTAAGAGTTTTTAAAAAATATATTGTACTAAAGATATATGATAATGGATATATGATTTGCAAGGTTTTTTTGTTTTTGTTTTTCCAGTTCTGTGGGTTTTTTTACCTTCTTGACGGTGTTTAGTAGAGGCACAAAAGTTCTTAATTTTGGCCAGGTATGGTGGCTCATGCCTATAATCCCAGCACTTTGGGAGACTCACGCAGGCGGATCACCCAAGACTGGGAGTTTGAGACCAGCCTGACCAACATGGAGAAACCTCGTCTCTACTAAAAATTTAATATTAGCCTGACGTGGTGGCGCATGCCTGTTATCCCAGCTACTTGGGAGGCTGAAACAGTAGAATCGCGTGAACCTGGGAGGCGGAGGTTGCAGTGAGCTGACATTGCTCTGTTGCACTCCAGCCTGGGCAACAAGAGTGAAACTCCATCTCAAAAAAAACAAGTTCTAATTGTGACAAAATCCATTTTATTTATTTTTTCTTTTGTTGTGTGTTCTTGGTGTTATGTTTAGAACACTTTGCCTGACCCAAGATCATGAATATTTACTGTTACATTTTCTTCTCAGAGTTTTATCATCTTAGTTCTTAGATGACGGTTCTTAGTTCTTAGATCATTTAGGCCTATGATTCATTTTCAGTTCATTTAATTCTTGCATATGGTGTGAGGCAGAGCTCCCGCTTCATTCTTTTGTGTGTGTGTGTGTGTGTGTGTGTGTGTGTGTGTGTGTGTGTATGTGTATGTGTATGTGTGGATATCAAGTTATCTCAAGTTATCTCAGTATTACTTGTTGAAAGTAAGACTGTTTTTCCCCCACTGAATTGTCTTGGCACCTTTGTCAAAAATCACTGTGCTTTAAGTATGAGAGTTTTTGGTGCGCCTGAGTCCGTTGGCTGTGAATATCCCCTGTGCTTCTCAGTACCCACTCCCTTACCCCAGTGGGACAGAGTGGCTGGAATGGGCTAGAGTTGTGTAGCTTCCTTCTCCCACATGGAAGCCTAGAGTTTACTGGAGTTGGGTGTTTCACTCCCCCAGGTCAGCTAGGCTCGGATAATATCCTGGCAGGGGAGCTCTGGGTCATGTGCTCCTCCTGAGGGCAGGCCTGGTGAAGGAGAATGGAGTGCTCTGGCCTGTTTTCCCCTTCCACTGCTGGAAGCACAAGCCAATTTTTCTCTGATATTCACTGAGAGCCTAGTTGAGCTTCTAGGGGTAAAACTTGTAAGTATGGGAGCCCCTTATGACTGGGGCAGGTTTTTAACTCTCAGACTCATCACACTGAGCCTCAAGCAGTTCATAAATGGCAAGTCAGGCTCCATCCCCACACCAGTTCCCACGGTGACGTCTGCCTGAACCTGTCCTGGTGAGCTGGGGCTCACTGTATTGGGCTGTCTCCAGGCTTAGGGACAGTGATTTATACTCTGTCCTCATCTCTCCTATGGCTCCAAGAAGGGCTGGTAACTTTTCAATCTGTTTAGCTTTTTACTTGTTGTTAGAACCAAGTGGTGACTTCTAAGCTCCTCACACGAGGAACTGAAAACTGGAAGTCTTCCGTCTAACACAGATGCTTGAAGGTGTACACTTTCTTCTAAGCACTGCTGGAGCTGCTTCCCGTAAGTTTTGGCATGTGGTGCTTTTGTTTTACTTTGTGTCAAAGCATTTTCTAATTTGCATTGTGATTTATTGTTGGACTCGCTGGTTATTTAGAAGTGTGTTGTTTAATTTCCAAATATTTGTGAATGTCACAAGTATCATGCTGTTATTGATTTATAATCCCTTCCATTGCTATTAGAGAATTTACTTTGTGTGATTTTAGTTACTAAGTGTGTGGAGCCTGGCTTTGTGGCCCGACATTGTCCATCCTGGAGAATATTCCGTCTGTGTTTGCCCTTGCTGGGCTGAGGCTTCTGCAGATGTTCGTGCAGGCGAGGAGTACCGTGTCGCTCATGGCTTCTTCTTTGTTGTTGTTGATCTTCCGCTTAGGTATTTTATTATTCTTAAATGCTTCCTCTCAGCAGAATCACTGCCCAGTTTTAATCCGTACTGACAGTACTTTCTGGGAGACCCTGACTCAAATCTCTTGTCTTCTGATTTACACCACATGACCAGGGCGTGACCAGAATAGACGGTGGCGTTTCTCAGGGTCTTGGTCGGAAGGACACGGTAGTGGGATTGGCGGGCTTCACTGCGTTGGTGGGATTCTTGTAAGGCTTCTGCTCACAGAGCCCCGCCCTGGCTGTCCTGTGCTTCTGTTTCAGCTCCAAGCCCTCGGCGAGCCTCAGCCCAGGCTGCAGGCGGCAGGCCTGCCACGCACAGAGGTGCCACAAGGGAAAGGAAAGATGCCCGGCAGCAGCAAGTCTCAGACACCAGCCCCCGGTTCCGAAATGGCTGTGGATTCCAAGAGACAAGCTGAGAAAGGTAAGCAGAGCCTGGCAGTTGCCCTGCTCCCTGCTCTCCAGAGCCCCATCAGAGGAAGCCGTCCAACCAAGCTGCTGAGGCAATTGGTGAACCCGGCAGCCGGGCAGCCGGGCAGCCAGGAGCAGGGCGATGTCTCTCTGGGCACCTGGAATTGGGGCCTTGGGGCTTCTTCCCTGTCTTACTGATGTTGCCTCCTTGCAAACTAAGTGCCGTGCTCTTGGGCAGCTGTGTAGAGAAAGGCCCAGGCTGCATCTTTATGCAGGACATTGCTAGGCCTGTGGGACGCGGGGGAGGCAGCTGAGCCCCAGACTTGGAACCAGGAGGCTGCTGTGTCTGTGACAGGCCCCAGGTGGGCCTGCCTGCCCTGGCTTCCAAGTGCTTGTCTCACGACGATCAGGTCACTCAGCAGGACACCCTCTTCCCTTTGTAGCTTGTGAGATAATTTAGTCCATGTTTTTTAAGCTACTTTTCCCTTCATCAGAGTTCTGACGATGAGCTGCAGGCACAGAGAGGCCTGCCGTTGGCGTTTGAGGTCACAAAAGGAGCTACCTGGTGGTTCTCCTGTGTGTAGCCCACCCTACCCCCACTCATCTGGGAGTTGAGCGGCACAAAGTTTTTTTGTTTTTTTTTTTTTAAATCAAATGCTGGCGAGGTCACAACTAACTGTGTTCTGTGCACAGAGGAAGCCAATGAGATCCAGGTGGCGAGTGAGGAGGAGCCTCAGAGGGACAGGCTGCGGCTGCCACAGGAGCCAGGCCGGGAGCAGGTGGCAGAAGACAGACCTGTGGGCGGAAGAGGCTTCGGGGGAGCCAGAGAACTGGGCCAGACCCCACAGGTGGCAGCTGCCCTGCCGATGAGCCAGGAAAATCAGGAGGCTGAGGGCCCTGAGCGAGACCAGCTTGTCATCCCCGACGGACAGGAGGAGGAGCAGGAAGCTGCCGAGGAAGGTGGGTGTGAGGCTTTGGGGGCTGCTGTGGACTCATTTCCACCAGACACTCAGCCACCTCCATCTCCCTCCCAGCACCAAGGAACATCCTGAATTTTACCAAACAGCAGTCAATGATTTGCCAGTTCCTTTTCGTCTGAAGGTTTCTTATTTGTTACCAAGAGGGAGGCAGGAAGGAAGAGCAGCATATGCTCCAGAACTCGAGGTTTTAGATGCAATATTGACTGGGAGCCAAGGGGACCTTGCAGGTGGGCGACCTGGAGATGGGTGCCTAGCACCAAGTGGATGTCCCCTCCTGGCAGGCAGGCCACGTGCCCCATCTTTGTATCTCCACTGTTGTGCAGTGTCTGGTGCCATTTAGACAATCGGTGCCTAGTGAATGAATGACTGAAGGAAGGAAGGAATATTGGGTAGATGAAGGTTAATGCATATTTGAACATTGAAGAAAAATGACGTGAATCACTCCTTTTTGTTTGGTTGACTTTTTTCTTTTTTAAAGAAATAAAGGGTAGGAATCTGATATCAACAGACTATTCTGGGATTCAGACCCTTCAGATGTGGAAAATGTCTTTCCCACCTGAGCCAGGAACACTTCTGAGGACATGACACCTGCGCTCTGGGGTGGACCAAGTGACAGAAGTTGGAGAACACATTTATTTGCAGAAGTGACCCTGATTCCATTTAAACGTAAATTCACTTCAGTGTCTTTCTGAAGAACATGTCCTCCCATGTTCTTTAACTGTTCCAGTTAAAGAACTGCATTTTGTTAGCCCTCCCTAAGCATCTCTGCCGGGTCCCTGTGTTCCATGCCTGCCCAGCAGGAAGCTGCCCGTGGTGTGTGAGGCGGGGAGATCCCACTGGCTGGCTCAGCCTGTGGCGCTCAAGCATCAGACCCCTCAGCGGCTGGCCGCGAAGCCTGACAAACTTGGGCCTGAGATTCCGCAGCACCTGTGGGATGCACCTGCTTCTAGCTGCAGCTGTAGTGACCTCATTTGAAGAGCGGTGTGCAGGCCATGTAGGCCTTTGCAGCTTCCACCTCAGGCAGTGAGCCAGAGAAATAGAACCAGAGCTGCTTTTCCAGGTGTGAACTTTTAAACAGATTTGTTTTACTGGCCTGCATACACATGTAAAATGTGTAGCTTGAACCCTTTGAGTAGGTCTCTGGAAAGCCTTTTGTCCTCGTCTTTTCTGGTTGCTGCCTCCTCCAGGGATGAATAGAGTCATGGGTGCTCTCGTGCTATAAATTTGAGGGACAGTTTCTCCCTGGGCTCACAGTGGCAGCTCCATGTCCTCTCTCCATTCTAGGGAGATGCTGTCGATAACTATAGATAACTGTTCCTTCCTAAAACAGTAGCACCTTTCTTTTACCTTTTAAAGAGTTGATTATCTCTTTAAAAAAATGGAAACTTGGGTGTTAGTTTCTCCATGTTCAGCCTCGAATGCACCTTTCAGTGAGGGCCGTGCTGTCTCTAGATTCAGAGGCCAAGCGGAGTACACATAGTGCATGTGTTTGTCTTGGAAGCCAGCCCATGTGTCCCTACCATTTCCAAAGAGGCAGCACATGGATCTGACTGAGCAAGGATGGATAACCTCCAGCACCTGCGCGTGGATATTCCTGTGACATCAACAGAGAAATGATGTAGCTTACGTTTTATGTGCTAATTTTACAGGGAGAAACCAGCAAAAACTGAGAGGAGAAGATGACTACAACATAGATGAAAATGAGGCAGAATCTGAAACAGACAAGCAGGCAGCCCTGGCAGGGAATGACAGAAACATAGATGGTAATAGTGGTGCCCCGGTCGGTGGGGAAGTCACCTTTCATTTCCCCTTTCTGGTCCTTTGCTGTGATTATCCAGTGAATCCTCAAACAGTATCGTAATTAATGGATCACTTCAAGGAGACCGTCTTTTCTTCAGGAGACTTTGAAAGCTGGGGCAGTGGAGGGAGGTGAGGGTTGAGAAGCCCATGGTGATGAAAACCATTCAGAAACTCTGCATAGTTCCTAGAAATATATTCAGTGTGGCTCAAGCCTTTAGTAGGATGATTTTTCAGTGACATTTAGGGATTTCCTGACAAAATGGCTAGGTCACTACTTGATTAGTCTACCTCCCAGAAGAAAAGCCCCAGTATGTGCATAGCGCTTCCAAGCAGCTATTATAGCTGCCCTTTGTATTACTATTTTGAATTTTTGAAAAGTCCAGGCCAGTATCTTGTAGAACGTATCAAACTCTGGCCTTGTCTGTTTGCTTGTGATGGATTCAGGCTGATGAATTCTTGCATTCCCCCAGGAGGCATAACAGCAGGTGGTCCTACTGGTGGTTGATTCCTTAGCTCACGTGGTGCCCATGAGGTCTCCGAAGGCCATTTTCCTTTGGACATTAATACGTCATCTAGAAGAGGATGCTATGAATTTGTGTGGTTTTACCATCCATTGACGAACATTGCCCATCAGTGGATGGTAAACGTTTTACATTCTGACATCCCAGCACATTTATTACTTGACATTTTTTAAGGAACTCCTCTCCATCTTCCAACACACTTGTTTGTTTTGGTATTACTATGGAATCATAGTATTCTTTGTTAAAATTCATTTTCCTGGGCTGGGCGTGGTGGCTCACGCCTGTAAACAGAGCACTTTGGGTGGCCATGGCGGGCGGATTATGGGGTCAGGAGATCAAGACCATTCTGGTTAACGTGGTGAAACCTCATCTCTACTAAAAATACAAAAAATTAGCTGGGTGTGGTGGCACACGCCTGTAGTCCTAGCTACTTGGGAGGCTGAGGCAGGAGAATCGCTTGAACCCGGGAATCTGAGGTTGCAGTGAGCTGAGATTGCACCACTAAACTCCAGCCTGGGTGACAGAGCAAGACTCTGTCTCCAACAAAACAAAACAAAATTCATTTTTCTGTTAGATTCTTGGTGTTTTCTTTCTGAGTTTTTGAGAGCTCTGTATATGAAGAAGATGACTTCTATCTGTGATTTAAGTTGCCAGTACTTTCTCCCGGCTTATCTTGGTTTTGCCCATGGTGTAGCCATGCAAAATTTTCAAGCGTTTTTACCCTTTCTTTTACTGCTTCTGGATACTGAGTCACAGGTAGAGCAAGGCTTGTCCATCTAGGTTTGGAAAGAATTCATCCATGCTTTCATCCAGTATGTTTTCATTTTGTATGCATTCCAATTTTATATTATAAAGTAAAACACAGGACAGGCGCAGTGGCTCATGCCTGTAATCCCAGCACTTTGGGGGGCCAAGGTGGACAGGTCACCTGAGGTTAGGCGTTTGAGACCAGCCTTGCCAACATGTTGAAACCCTGACTCTATAAAAATACGAAAAATTAGCTGGGGTACGGTGGTGTGCATCTGTAGTCCCAGCTACTGGGGAGGCAGAGGCAGGAGAATCACTTGAACCTGGGAGGCGGAGGTTGCAGTGAGCAGAGATTGTACCACTGCACTCCAGCCTGTACAACAGAGTGAGACTCCATCTCTAAATAAATAAAGAACTAAATAAAGTAAAACACAGATTGAGAAAACACGTGAAACAATGAGTTTCATTAAGGTGAACACTTTGTAACTGCCTCCTCCTTACTAGCAGAACGTGGCTGGCCCTTCTCTGTGCCCTTTCCATGTCTCCCTGTTCCAGTCAGAGCTTGCTCCTTCCCCCAATAGTAACCACCATCCTCACCTTCATAGTAGGCATTTTCTCACATTTCTTTATGGATTTATCACCCAAGTGATATTCACATCACAGTTTATTCTTGGCCATTTTCTTAAATTTTGATAGATCTGTAAGTCTCTGTTAATCTATAGGTTTCTCTTCCATTCCTTTCTCACCTTTGCAGTATGTTAAAGAACCCAAGCCAACCAGGTGCAGTGGGTCACACCTGTAATCCCAGCACTTTGGGAGGCTGAGGTGGGTGGGTCACCTGAGGTCAGAAGTTTGAGACCAGCCTGGCCAACATGGTGAAACCCCATCTCTACTAAAAATACAAAAATTAGCCAGGTGTGGTGGTGGGCACCTGTAATCCCAGCTACTCAGGAGGCTGAGGCAAGAGAATTGCTTGAACCCAGGAGGTGGAGGGTGCAGTGATCCAAGATCATGCCGTTGCCCTCCAGCCTGGGTGACAGAGTGAGACTCTTGTCTCAAAAAAACAAAAAATAAAAAAAACCAAGCCATGTGACCTGTAGTTTCCCACAGCCTAAATATTGCTGATTGTAGCGTCATGGAGCAGTTTAGCAAGGTCTCCTGGCCTCTCTGTTCTGCAGAGTGGCAGCTAGACCCGAGGCTTGTTGAGACTCAGGTGCAGGCGCAAGCCCTCAGTAAGATGATCGGTGGTGGTGTGTTTTCATCGGGAGGCACATCATATGTGATGTCTTTCTTTTTGTGATGCCAGTTGATACTCAGTGCCTGTATCAATTCATTTCTATGTCATTTGTTAATTGGAATGTTCTTAGAAATAGACACTTTAAGCCAGGCACGGTGGTGCACACCTGTAACCCAACACTTTGGGAGGCTGAGGCGTGTGGATCACCTGAGGTCAGGAGTTCGAGACTAGCCTAACATCATGAAACCCCATTTCTACTAAATACAAAAAAATTAGCAGGCATGGTGACGTATGCCTGTAATCCTAGCTACTTGGGAGGCTGAGGCAGGAGAATCGTTTGAACTTGGAGGCAGAGGTTGCAGTGAGCTGAGATCACTCACTCCAGCCTAGGCAACAAGAGCAAAAGTCTGTCTCAAAAAGACACTTCAGTGGTATTGTTTGTATAAGGTAGGTAGGATAAATGCTGATTTTTTTTTCCTTTTAATAGTTTTCATGACTATGAATTGTTTCCCCGTCCTCTGAGGGTGACTACATTTAAAATATCATCATAAACTTCAGAATTCAGCAGAAATCCTCAAGACAGCAGCAGTTGTTACCTTCACTTCAGTTTCTGCCTTGCCGTGCCTTCTTTTATTACCATCTGGGCAATGATCTCAGTTCACTGCAATCTCCGCCTCCCGGGTTCAAGCAGTTCTCTGCCTCAGCCTCCCGAGTAGCTGGGATTACAAGCACCTGCCACCATACCCGGCTAATTTTTGTATTTTTAGTAGAGATGGGATTTCACCATGTTGGCCAGGCTGGTCTTGAACTCCTGACCTCGTAATTCACTCGCTTCAGCCTCCCAAAGTGCTGGGATGACAGGCGTGAGCCACCGCACCTGGCATGCATTCTTCTTAATGTTTTACTATTTACATTTTTTTTACTTTTTTATTTTGAAATAATTTAGATTTTTTTAAAAAGCAAAAAATTTCCATATACCCTTCACCCAGGCTCACTAAATGTTAACATCTTATATAACCACAGTAAAATTATCAAAATAAGGAAATTAACATTGATATAATGCTATTATCTAATCTGTAGACTTTGTTCAACTTAATGAGTGTCCAACTGATTTTTTTTTCTGTCCCAGGATTATACATTGCATTTATTGTCAGACCTCTTTAGTGTTCTTTATGGTGGAGATATTTCTGTCTTTATCGTTCACGTTGTTGGTCTTTTTTGAAGGACAGTGGCCCAGTTATTTGGTTGAAAGTCCCTCAATCTGTGCTTGTCTGATTCTTCAACAGTGTGCTCTTAAAAATTACATTTATTCAGGATGTCAGTTGTTTCAATTGGCAGAGTTGTTTGGAATTTTTAGAATACAAGTCCTAATTTGAATTTTCAGCTATCTTCATTTAGGCAATTTTTAAAAAAAGGTAAATGGCGAATATAGCCAGACTTTTAAGCAAATACAGTCTGTTTCTGTTCTGTGTATGTCATTGACTCTATTCATTTGTGTACTTCACTTCTTGAGCATGTTTCACAGTCTGGTCACTGTCTTACCGCTATTCTAACAACTTTTTTTTTTTGGAGACGGTTTCACTCTTTTTGCCCAGACTGGAGTGTAATGGCACAGTCTCAGCTCACTGCATCCTCTGCCTCCCGGGTTAAAGTGATTTTCCTGCCTCAGCTTCCCAAATCGCTGGGAGCTGTGATTACAGGCTTGTGCCACCATGCCCAGCTAATTTTGTATTTTTAGTAGAGACGGGGTTTCACAATGTTGGCCAGGCTGGTCTTGAACTCCTGACGTCAAGTGATCCACCCACCTCAGCCTCCCAAAGTGCTAGGATTACAGGTGTGAACCACTGTGCCCAGGTCTCACAACCTTTTATTTTTTTTATTATTATTTTTTGAGATGGGGTTTCACCATGTTGGCCAGGCTGGTCTTGAACTCCTTACCTCAGGCGATCCACCCACCTCGGCCTCACAAAGTACTGGCATTACAGGCGTGAGCTGGGATTACAGGTGCCTGGCCTTTAACAACCTTTCCATTGTAGTGTCATACCAAATGCTTGGCTTTGCGGTGAAGGCTTTTTCGATCTCTCATCCCCTACACTTGTGTGTCCTAAGGACTTGACCTTGTGTAAGGTTTTAAACAAAGTAAGCAGGTAAGGGAAAGAAGGTAAGTGCCTTGTCAGCTCTTTGAAGTTGAAGAAATGTCATTAACATTAGCTTCCACATTATTTTAGATTGTGTCCTTGAAATAGTTTGAGACCGTACTTGCTTCAGGGAAATTATAAGAAGACATTAGCTCCAACTTTGAGCCTTTAACAGATACTATTAGTTTAATAAGGCAATATTTAATGAATAGTCATTAAATTACCATTTAATGTGCCATAGTTATAAATCAAGACCGTGGTTTTAGGTTTTATTTGTGAAGTGTCTTTTCATGGCTTGTTTGGTGTGTGTTAAAGGATAGAGTAAGGCCGGATGGTAGAAGCCACAGACAGACTTCAGCTCTGTAAAGCGGGAGAGCTTTGGAGCCACAAGAGCTGTCTGAAGCTGTGGATGGCTCTCAGGAGGCAGCGTGTGCCACTAGAAGTGCAGTAGGAAGGGAATCACACCGCACAGGAGGGTGAATATCTAAAATTTTATGAGTGCACTTTATATTGTCCATTTGCTATGGCATATGGGGCATTATGTCACTGTTTTAAACAAGTATAGAATCTTTAGGTTCCTCGGCTTTGTTTTATGGCACATGGTTGGCCATGCATTCAGACCCTTTGAAATGGGAGGAGTTCCTTTATGCCTCTCACAAGGCATGCAATGTGGGTGTGGCTTGCTTTTTCAGTGCCCTGCAGCTCAATCCTCTAGGGGAACATGGGTTCCCGACCCCACAGTAGCATCTAGGGTTGAGTGTTTACAGCTCCTGAAGCCCCAGTGGGTGTGTGTTAGTTACAGTGTGCTTTCAGCTTAGCTGTCCACAGTCGGCTTGTGTTAATCAGCTCAGTTAGATCCTCTGCCTTATTGCAAGGACAGAAGACTTTCTGTATCCCGGCTTTTTGCCCTAGTGTACTGGAAAAATCAGATCACATGAGCTTGGAGAATGAATGCAAGATTTATTGAGTGGTGGAAGTAGCTGTCAGCAGATGGGTGGGGAAGGAGAAGAGGGATAGAGGGGGAAGGGTGTTCCCCGGGAGTTGGGCTGCTCAGCAGCCGGGCTCTCCTCCTACTGTCCTTGGTCGAATTTCCCTTGGTTTCTGCGTAGTTCTGCTGTCAGTTCCCTACTGGTGTCTGTCGATGTGCTCTTCTGCCAATGTGTTCCTCTCAACACCCAGCCACTTGTATGTGTGCCCGCTGGGGTCTCGGTTTTTATAGGCACAGGATGGGGGGCATGGCAGGCCAGAGTGGTCTTGGAAAATGCAACATTTGGTCATGAAGACAGGCCTTAGGGTGGATCCCTTGCCAGGGACCCCGCCCTTCTCTACCCAGCACTTCCCTGCCTCCCTCCCGTGTCACCTTTGCCATCTCATCCTTGATGAAGAATGCAATTCCCAATTACAGTGTTCCTGTGGGAGATACAGTCCTTTTTATGACACAATTTCTAGAAATTAATACAAAATGGGACCTGCCTAGGCTTGTAACTCAAAATGTTTAATCCTAGAATATTATGTTTGTGTTTTTTTCTTTTTAGTTTTTAATGAAGATCAGAAAAGAGACACCATAAATTTACTTGATCAGCATGAAAAGCGGAATCATACGCTCTGAATTGAATTGGAATCACGTATTTCACATCAGGACTGAAGAGATGACTACAAAATGTTCATGAGGGACTGAATACTTAAAACTGTGAAATGTACTAAGATGTACATCTAAAGATGATTATTGTGAAATTTTAGTATGTACTTTGTGTAGGACATATGGAATGGTCTTTTAAACAAACAGCTTTTGGGGGGGTACTTCTGAAGTGTCTAATAAGATGTAATAATTTTTGATGATAATAGGTATTATTTCATGGGAAGATCAACACCAAAAATGGAACATAGTTCTCCTTCAAGTGTTGGCGACAGTAGGGCTTCCTGATTCTGGAATGTAACTTTGTGTAAATTAACAGCCACGTATAGGAGGAGTCCATGTGCTGTGAAAGAGAGACAGAGAACTCTGTCTGGGTTACCTCTGGCATCATCCTGTCCACGTGCTGTGCTGAGCACTGGTGCCAGCCTGTTATCTGTTCTCACTTAAAGACTGACGACTGGCTTACGCTCTTGTGCAGTCAATTCAGATTCTGACAATCAATCAATGGCCTAGAGCACTGACTGTTAACAACACAAATGTCACTAGCAAACTAGCACCAGCTTTAAGTCTAAATACAAAGCTGTTTTGTGAGAATTTTTAAAAAGGCTACTTGTATAATAACCCTTGTCATTTTTAATGATGTGCAAAACACTACTAAGTGGCTTACAATTTGAACATTTGTGGTCTATATTTACTTTGCTTCATGTATGTGGGCAAAGCAACATCTTCTCTCAATATATTACCAAGAAAAGCAGATTAGACTTTTGAAAAAACAGGTCAAAAGTGGGCTGACCTGGAGCAGAGCATAGTGAGAGGCAGAGGCACGGCATGAGAGGGCAAGTTTGTTGTGGACAGACCTGTGCCTACTTTATTAATTACTGGAGTAAAAGAAAGTTCATTGATGTTGAAAGGATATATGCAGTGTTAGAAATTGGGACTGTTTAGAAAAACACGAGAAATGCAATGGTTTTTGTCATAGTGTACACATTTAGCTTGTGGTAAATGACTCACAAAACTGATTTTAAAGTCAAGTTAATGTGAATTTTGAGAATGATGAATTCCTAATTCACAGTAACAATGGCATTAAGGTTTGAGTTGGTTCTTAGGATTTATGGTAAATATGCTCTTACCACTTGCAAATAACCGGCCTCGTCATTAATGACTGACTTTCAGTAAGGCTTTCTAAGGGGTAAGTGGGAGGATCCACAGGATTTGAGATGCTGAGGCCAAAGAGATCCTTTGATTTAACCCTCTTATTTTCAGAGGGGAAAATGGGGCCTAGAAGTTAGTTATGGAGCATCTAGCTGGTGTGCTGGCACCCCTGGCCTCACACTCCCGAGTAGCTGGGACTACAAGCACGAAGTCACTGAAGCAGGCCCTGTTTGCAATTCATGTTGTCACCTCCAGCTTGAACATTCTTCATGTCTATGTCCTTTTAACCCAGTCGCTAAGGTTAAACTTTCCCACCCAGAAAAGGCAACTTAGATAAAATCTTACTTTCATACCCTTCTAAAAGTCCTTTTCCAACCTCACTTTGAGTTCTTGGGGTTGACAGGAATTCTCTCTTGCTTCCTCAATTAATAAAGTCTCTATCAATCATCTCATGTTTAATTTGTATGCATAGAATTGCTAAGAAATAAAATATTCTGTTCAACTTTTAAAACTTGCACAGCTCTCATTTTGCCTTTCCCCTTCATCCTCTATTAAAGAATCTACCCTAAAACTGTGGACTGGGCCCCGAAAGCCATATGCTTGGCACATGTGCACGCTTTCTCTAGGCACTCACACCACCAGCTGCCTTTGGGATCATGGCAGACTCAGCCAACAATGGAGAGGGCTGTGCGCTGTTTCAACAAAATAACAGTCACCTGTGCAATAGCATCAAGTAGATTTTAAACCCTGATCTTCTGGTTTCATCCAAAGTTAATAGCTATTCCTTAGTAAGGTGTGTTTGTTTTTTTTTAAACTTCACTTTCCACACTACACCGATATATAAAATGCTTAATCAGTGTGAACTCTATTAATCTGCACCTTCCTCTGTACACTCAAATGGTGTGGGCAGGAATGATGGGATTATTCATTTGATCTTTTTTCAGGCAAACAGAACTGTATCGGGAGATGATTACTGAAGCAACCTCAGACATCGTGAGTAGTCACTGCACATACTTAATATCCTTTTTTGTGTGGTGAAAGTTGAGAAACCATTACCTGTTAAGTCAGTATGCTGTAATTAGATTAATAACCAGCATGTTTTGCTGTAAAGTGTAATAACTGATTATCCAGTCACAGAACCTGGAGTGGTGGGAGAGAATTGTGAATCCAGGGTCATTTAGGGTCTAGGGATTGGTCTGCTTTCACGATGTATTTGGCCTAAAATATTATAGTTTATGGGACACTGAACAACTTCTAACATTTGTCTTTGAAATGAATTTTCGAAAAACTGTAAGAAGTTTCCATTAATTGGATTATTAAATTTTTTTTCGCAAAGTTATTGGCTTAGACTTTAAAGTATTAGTGTCAGAAGGTTGGGGAAACAGCTTGTGTATTTTTATATGCTGGTTACATAAACATGCCTCTAAAATATTTGTGTGTGTATCATTTCTTGGTTCAGATAACAAACTTCCTTAAAGTGAACTGAACCACTGTGCCTTAAAAACTGGTTAATAAAATTCTGATAATGTATTACAGACTAAAGTAGACATCTTCCCAGGCACTTAAAAATAAACTAAACTAAAATGCCCCTGTCCTGTGGGTGCACCTGTGAAACATCTCTGGTAAAGTTAAATGTCTTAATGTTCTCATATTTATATGTATTATAAATTTCAGGTGATGAACCTTCTTTCTATAAACCAGGGCTCTAACCATTTAAGACAAATGCTTGTTTTTTTTTTTTTTTTAATCTTTTCTCCTTTAGTAGAATAAAATTATGTCTTTTAAACTAGAAGAGAAATCTTGAGTGGCATAGACCATACCTTGCTTATACTACTTTATACCCCTACAATAATCCTAATACTGTGATAGGTGGTCCTAGATAACAGATAACTCAATTATCCACATAACTGAAATTTTGCCTTTTACAGCCTTCTTGGATTTAGATGCATTCCTTTTAAAAAATAAATGCTAAAAATGAAATTAGGATAAAACCCGACTTAGCCTTAAAAGGTAAGTCAGAGTCAGCCGGGTGTGGTGGCTTATGCCTGTAATCCCAGCACTTTGGGAGGCTGAGGCAGGGGGATCATGAGGTCAGGAGATCAGGACCATCCAGACCAATATGGTGAAACCCAGTCTCTACTGAAAATACAAAAAAATTAGCTGGGTGTGGCAGCACACGCCTGTAGTCCCAGCTACTTGGGAGGCTGAGGCAAGAGAATTGCTTGAACCCAGAAGGCCAAGATTGCAGTGAGTCAAGATCGCAGCACTGCACTACATATAGCCTGAGCAACAGTGAGAGACTCTGTCTCAAAAAAACAAAAAAAAACAAAGAGTCTTCGTGAAAGTGTTCCTGATGTATGCTTGCTTTTCTTTTTTCTTTTTTTTTTTTGAGATGGAGTCTCAGTCAACCAGGCTAGAGAGCAGTGGCGTGATCTCGGCTCACTGCAACCTCTGCCTCCCTGGTTCAAGCAATTCTCCTGCCTCAGCCTCCTGAGTAGCTGGGACTACAGGTGTGTGCCACCACGCTCAGTTAATTTTGGTATTTTTAGTAGAGACGGGGTTTTACCATGTTGGCCAGGATGGTCTCGATCTCCTGACCTCGTGATCCGCCTGCCTCGGCCTCTCAAAGTGCTGGGATTACAGGCATGAGCCACTGCACCAGGCCTCTTTTTTGTTTTTAATTAGCCTCTTTTGAAGCTATAGGGAAGTATGCCAGCAATGGCACCTCCAAGGTGATGTATCATGTCCACCTTTAACCAGAATGCAAACATTTACCCTAAGTATTTTAACTCACTCTCCAAAAAAAGCTGCATTAGCTTTTTTTGATATTGGCTGAATATCATTTAAGAGAGTAGTTCTGTGAACTCAACCAATAGTCTACAACTGCCTAAATTTTCCTGTAAAGAACAATATTGGTCTAACAGTTTCTTTGCACTAATTTTTTGAGAAAAGCTTGTTCAAAAGTTAATTCTAGAAGTCAACAGGTGATATGTCTTTGATCAAAGCACCACACTTTCCATTAAGCT
Organism: Cacajao melanocephalus; assembly: GCA_963573385.1. Taxonomy (NCBI): domain Eukaryota; kingdom Metazoa; phylum Chordata; class Mammalia; order Primates; family Pitheciidae; genus Cacajao; species Cacajao melanocephalus. Next base: position 49,476 of record CAUYLG010029727.1, on the reverse strand, counting down.
CGGCTTAATGCCTGAAATTTAAGCAGAAGAGGTAATCCATCTTTATCTTTGCAGAAGTTTTAAGAGAATCAGAGAGCTACTGCATAATAACTTCATGTGAGTCTCCAAAATTTGATACTAAAGGCTTGAGGGTCTTAGGGAGGCAATGTGGCTGCAGCCTGAGGGGCCGAACAGAGAGGGCAGAAACGAAGTAGGAGAGGCCAAACTGGCATTCTGGGTAAAGACAAGTCATCAGAGAACAGTGGATTTTAAGTAGAGTTGTCAAGTGACCATGCTTGCACTTAATGATCTTTCAAGATCATATCAGCTTCTCTTCTTAGAGTGGGGCAAGTATGAATATGGGGAAGTCAAGTCTTCAAGCCTACTTGAGTCACTGTCTCTTTTTCCTCACCCCATGGTCTATACTTTAAATGACTTTCCAACTTCTGTCCCACCCCTTCTAGAAAGAGCTCTCGCCAGTTACCAGCAATCTTTACTTGCCAAATTCAATGGGCTCTTTTCAGTCCTTCTCTTAATGGCCTGTTAGTTGCATCAGGCCCTGCATCCTGCTTATTTCCCTGGTAAGTCTCCTTTGCAGGCTTTTTCCAGTGCCCAGAGCATAGCCACAGAGGAACAAGGGAAACGGCCACCTCTCCTAAACTTTTCCAAACAGGGTGCACTTTGACTATTTAAGGCAATATATTGTCTTGGCGTCTTGTGCAAACAAAACAGTGAAACGGGCAGAGACACTTATCAAACAGTGGCCTGGTATGATTTTGAGGTACTCTTCCCTGCAGCCTATGCCTCCCCATTCCCTGGCCCTCCCAAGTCTGTTCCTTGGGACTCATCACAGGCCGTTACTCTAGGAGCTTCCTGAGCAACAGCAACCCCCAGAAAATTACAGTGACTGTAGTTACTCAGTCCTCAGTTCATCTCTACCCCGGATGGCACCTCCTAGCTACCTACCATCTTCACAAGGATGTCCCAAACCTGGTCTCCTACCTTGCCTAGATGGGCAAGTGGCACCCCCGCCATCTAGTTGCCAAAGTCAAAAAATTTTCTGAAAACTCATCCTTGATCCTGCAGAAACTCTCTCATTTACCATGTCCCATTAGCTGTACCTCTGAAAACTTCTGATTCCATCCATTTTCTTCCACCTGCTCTGCCACTATCTTCTTTTGTTAAGACTGACACTTTCTCTCACATGACTGGATTCTCTGCCTCCCTTTTGAACCATTCTCAAACAAGCAGGTCTGATTTGATGCCCATCATTTCCCTGCAACAAAAGCCTTTAGTGGTATCTATCAATCAATATCAGAATAAAGTCCAAAATCTTAAGGCTGGCCTCCCAGATTTTTGGGCATCAGCTTCTCCTTCTCTCTCAAGTTCATCTCTTCCATCCTTTTCCTGCTCTATACTTCAGCCAGGCTGCCACCCTCTCCCCTGCAAGCCTATGCACATTCTGTCTAGGACCCTTTACCAACAATGCCTCTTGAATAGATGAGATGGGGATTTGTTCCATGAAGTGGATTTGTCCCATGAAGTTTCATGTGAGCGGTTCTCCTACCCAGCATACTGCATATTCTTCACTGCATTTTCAATACCTGTTTGCTTTTCTGTAATTTGTCATAAGATTATAAAAGCTCTATGAGAAGAGACTGTCTTATTTCTATTGTTTTTCAGTAAGTACCGCGAATGGTAGATTACTTTAAAAATTATAAAATGCCAACTTTTTCTAATTGGTGAACCTGCTGTTTAAAAACAAACAAAAACTAGCCAGGCAGGCATGTGCCTACAATCACAGCTACTCTGGGGGCTGAGGTGGGAGGACCGCTTCAGCCCACAAGTTTGGGTCTAGTTTGGGCAACACAGTGAAACCTCATCTCTAAACAAACTAAAAACCAAAAATTAAAGCTACTTAAAGGAAAACATATGATTCTGTCAGTAACATATACTAATAAATCTCACACTAATAAATCTTTTAGTTGATAGGTTAGAAAGAAATCTTTTACTTTTAGGAAGACTTACTTCAAAATAACCTAGCTGCTCCTCTATCCCAGCAGACCCAATTAGACATAGCGGTTAAAAAATGTCCCCTCTTAATTGAAAGTGATCCCATCATCTAGCAGGGCCCTTATTGCATTAATCTATATTCCTATTTTTTTTTTTCCTTTTAAGGGGGACATATTTTTTATGTCTTATATCTTTACCTTGGCCACTGGGAAGGAAGAATAACTTCTCAGCTTTCTAACTTGCTTCAGGCTCTCTTCTTGGTTGTTTCCAAATATCCATTGCTCATTCTGTTTTCCTCTTTGCTTTTTCTTTTGATTCTTTTGTTTCTTGTCTTGCCTATTTCCTACCATTCCTTTGCCTTTTTTTACTTAAAGCATTCAGTAATTACCAGCCAGAAACAGTGCTTTCACTCTCAACCAAGTAAGTAAATCAGCAACAGATATACTCTTTCTCTCTCCAGAATTCAAGTTTCTATTGTACAGGCTACTTTAAAAAAAAAACATTTTTTAAAAAGACTTCTGGGTTCTAAAATTTCAGGATGCCTAATGGCTGTTCCTGAATAACACAAGTATTACCACTCTTGGAAAGGAGAGCCAGGCTACCTCATTAGCTGCTAAGAGGGGCGACAGGAACATTCTTAGCAAGTTCAGTCAGGTTAGCTGCTTTAAAGTATTTCCAGAAAAGTTTCACTATTGTGTTTTTATGGAAGGTATCAAATCAGAGTTAAGATATTTGAAGCTGAAAACCCTTTTAACCATAGACCAAATATAAAACTGTCACTAGCCTTAGGCCAAGCCACCAAAGCCAATTTAAGCCACCGAGTAGCTCATTTTGAAAGAGTACTGCTTGCTACAGAGGACAAAAAGGAAGGCCCAAGAGGCCTGGACAGCTGCCACCACAAACTTGAAAGCGAGACAGGATGAACAGGAAAGGAAGGGGAGGGCCTCGGGCACCAGGCACTTGAAAGGACAGGGGAATGTAGTCAGTTTTTCAAAGCCAGAGGATACTGAACAGACCCCACCATGAAAATGTTTCATAGGTTAAACTGAATATGAAGTAAACAAAAAGGAGTACACCACATTTAAACCTAGACCTAAATTTTAATCTATATACATTTCTATCTGCCTCCTTTTTGAATAATGTCACCAGCAAACATAATGTATAATCTTTTAAAAGTGCCAAAAGTAACAGGTAAAGGATTTTTTACACATCTGTATTCTTACAGATATATAATTTGTGATGTCATGACACATAAAATCACAATTCTTATGTAATTTAGTTTCTGTTTATATCTTAAAGGCCCTCCCAAAAATCCCTTCTAAAGGTATTTTACCAAACTCTCACACAAGTGTTTAATTAATTCCTTGATCTGAAACTTACTTTTGGATAACGTTTTTGGAAAGAGCATACGCCTTCTTCAGTTCTTAATATGGACAAAGAGCTAATGTTTTTCATCTCCAGCAGTGCATTTTTTTTTTTTTTGTCAAGAAATTTATTAACCTTTACAAACACTATTTTCACTCAATCATTCATAAAAAATGATTTGTGATTAAATCTGTAATAAAACCATATAACGTTCATCAATGCATTCAATAAGACCAGTTTCTTCCATGGAACATAATAAACCACTTTAAAACAGCAGTTTTCATTCACGTCATATAAGGCTGTCAAACTAAAAGTATTCCTTATAACGAGTTGTTATCTAAGAAATCCATCTCACTTCCCATGATGTGGAGCCTGGTACATGTGCCCTCTAAGAGTGGGGTCTGAAAGTAGACTCTGCCCTTTTATGGCCACCTTCCCAGTCTCTCTCAAACAAGTTTCACAACAGGAAAATATTTATGAGCAGAGAAATCAAATTCAGGAGGAACCTGTTAAAGAAAGCCAGAAAGTCAACAAATGTATCTACAAATATTCATATAGTACACAAAACAGACTATTTTTGAGTTTCTTGTGTTTTTAGAAACAAAGTAGCACAAAACAGATTTAAAAAAAAACTAGGTTAGTGACAAAAAAGGTAGGAACTAATCTGGAAGAAAAACTGATTGTTTTTGGGTTTTAGGAAGGTCATAAGAAAACAGGCTGACTAGCTGTTTTCTATCTTCAGAGAATCGTTAACAAAGATAAATAGTCAAATTATAGGAAAGACGTTCAGTTAGATCAGGGGTCAGCACACTTTTTAGTTCCAGGGTAACTGATAGAACTAAGCAATGAAGTAAGAGTCAGTAGGAAACCAGGACAGGAGAGGAGGAAGGCAGATCATGGGAAACAATGGAATACAAGGTGCACAAGACATACAGGCACATGCCCCCATGGTGCCTCAGCGGCTGGCCTCTCCACAGCGCAGAACCTCTACTCTGAAATACTGACGTGGCATGGATGATATAATATTAACAAGAAAAGCTTATAGATTCCTCTTCTTCTGAGCCATTACAAAGAAATCTTTCATTATTAAAGCATTCACTTTCCCAAAGGTAGATGCCTTTTCAATACCTCATACTTCTCCCATAAAATTTTCTTTACATTTTTTCTTTTTCTTTTTTTACCCCAAGTTATTTAGGAATTTATACAGCAAGGAGATGGAAAACACATGGGCAGACTTTAGAAATTTTAACTCAACAAAATATACATCTTATACATCTCAAGGCAAAATAGCAAGCTCTACTAAGTTAATTTTTTGCTGAACTAAAATTTTTAGAACGATTTTTGTTCAGTGGTTTAATTTTTCCTGTAATATTTACACATCTTATTGGAAAAAATTATGAAACTTCACAGTAGTTTAAGACCATTTCTTTTTCCCACAGTGTACTCACTTTAGATTCTTTTTTGTGTCCTCCTGCCAATAACTTCATAACCACAAAGTTGGGTTTGGCAACCTTTAAAATTCTATTAACCTGAAACATGAACATAAAACTATTGAAACATAAACTTCATAGTCAAAATTTCTTTCCTTTTTTGTTGAGACAGAGTCCTGCTGTCACCCAGGTTGGAGTATAGTGATATGTACACAGCTCACTGAAGCCTCAACCTCCTGGCTCAAGCAGTCCTCCCACTTTGGCCTCCCGAGTGGCTGGGACTAGAGGTGTGCACCACCACAGCCAGCTCATTTTTAAATTTTTGTAGAGACAGGATCTCCCTATGTTGCCCAGGCTGGTCTTGAACTCCTGGGTTCAAGCAGTCCTCCCTCCCACCCTGGCCTCCCAAAGTGCTGGTATTATAGGCGGGAGCCACCGTGGCCAGCCAACATTTCTTAATTATAGATAATCATAGGAACTTTGTATAATGGAAGTGGTTGATGTTTTATTAAAGACAATTTAAAATTATATTTCTTTTAATAATACAGAACTCCATTTCAATCAACTCTGAATTGAAAGGGCTACCTTATCTTGCATTCATGAATAACAACAGTAACAAATTAGGCTTCAAAGTCCTAAAAAGGCAGTACAGTATAGTACCTGGAGCACAGACTCATCTTTGAATAAATGAATGAAATTTCACTAAATGAAATATGCCATGCATCATTTTTACACCCCCCTTTATATTTTCTTAGATGGTATACATGATTTTTTAAAAAGCGTCTTCCCTATCCCCTCTTCCAAGGTACTCTGTGCTTCCCTCCAAGGAAGGAAACTAGCAATTCTGATATATCATTCTGAAGATATTTTCTATTCATACACATACATATAGGCTTCTTTGCCCCCTTTGATTGAAACTGCACCATACTACACAATTTAAATTGCACCTTTCTTTTTAGACTTCTTAAGTCATAAAGAGCATTCCATCAGAGAAAGATCTTCCTTGTCCTTTTTAAGGCTGCACAGTATTGCATCATATGAATATATCATAATTTATTAGTCCCCTGTTGATAGATACTACTGATTCTTCCAATTTTTTGCTATTAAAAATCCTGCTGCAATAAATATTCTTCTATTCATCACTTTCACTTCCTATATGTGTTCATATATCTATATAAGATAAATCCCAAAAAGTAGAATTGCTGGATCTAAGCATTTACGATTATTTGACAAATACTGCTAAGCTACCCGTCTACGAAAGTTGTCCCAAGATATACTTCCCAAAACAGTATGTACATGTTACAGGTAACTTTTAGAAAATAAATGTATTTCAATAAAGTTAGGGATATCGTAAATTATGAAAATACCAAAAGCCTGAAAAAGTTTTTCCCCAAGTTTATTTTGGTATCTCAGTCTTCAAAAGCAATAACCTTTCTTTTAAATGGTCAAGTGAAATAAGGTTGTTCTTGTGACAACCGGCCAGATCATTTTTAATATTTATGTAAGACTTACACAGTTACATTTTAATAAGTTTTTTTTTTTTGGAGATAGAGAGTTACACAGTTACATTTTAATAAGTTTTTTTTTTTTTGAGATAGAGAGTTTCACTCTAGTCACCTAGGCTGGAGAGCAACGGTGCAATCTTGGCTCACTGCCACCTCCTGGGTTTGAGCAATTCTCCTGCCTCAGCCTCCCCAGTAGCTGGGATTACAGGCATGCACCACCATGCCTGGCTAATTTGTATTTTTCGTAGAGACAGGGTTTAACCATGTTGGCCAGGGTAGTGTCAAACTCCTGACCTCAGATGATCCACCTGCCTCGGCCTCCCAAAGTGCTGAGATTACAGGTGTGAGTCACTGCGCTCAGCCCCTTTGACAAACTACTGATTAAAATAGAAATGTTTCAATGCTAACATTTTGAGCTATGAATCAGATCAGTCTGGATCATATGTTTATCCTTCTTACTTTATGGTTGTGAGTCTTAATTTGTCTTTGCATTGACTTCTGAATTTACACAAAGCAGGTCTTTACATCACCTCATTCTTAAAATAATTTAAAGTCTGACAAGTTAGTTTGACAAAACTATCTGAAATCCTTCGCAGAAACATGACAAGCTCCATTCACTAATACTATAAAATTCACTTTCATCTTAACTTTCATCCAGCTGTCAGAGATGTATTTCTTGCTACACTTTTCCCCTAGAATTACTGTGAATCCAGTCTCACCTCATGGTCCGGGTTAGGAATATTTTCCAATATCATTTTTGCCTGCTGAAAGTGTTTACTAGCTGCCACATACAGTTCAGGAGACTGAGGAGGAGGGCTATATTTATTGAGGTCAGACATTTCCTAAAAAGGAGGAGAAATATAATTCAAAACACATTTAATATGAACAACTCTAAAATCCCATTTCTAATTATTAAAGAATTCTACATTTTCTATTCACTATATACAGACACTGGGGCAAACATTGAGCACATCTCCCTATTTTTAACGAGGTAATACATAATTCTCAACCCTCATATACTACCTCATATTATTATTATAATTTAAATAATTACTAATGTAACAAGACGGCTAGGTACAAACAGCATCTCTCTAAGACGGTCTAATGCTAAAATTTCATGACAAATTCACTGAGCAGGTTCACCTTGAACTGTAAGTAGTGCACTGGCGGTGGGGTCATCACACTGTTGAATGGAGCAAACCTGTGTTCATACCGAACTTGTTCACTATCAAGCTCAAACTTCGGTTTACGTACTTTGCCATCCATGTCAAATGCTACCATGGTCTAAAGGAAAAAGGACAAGAAAAAACATGACATCAATATGAAAAAGCGAACACTCTCATCAATACAGAATAGAAAACAAAGAAACAGCTATTTAAAACCTTCAAGTAAATGCTTCTGAAGAAATGAGGACATAATTTTCATAATCACAGGTCCTATTTTCAAACAGAAGTCCATGTTCTGCTTTATGCATTTTAATGTAAGTTGCCTCCAATAATTTCTTGGACTGCCAAGTACAACTTAAAAGTTAGTACCTATTACCTCTTGAAAAGGCCTGCTTTTGCTTAAGCCATTCATTGTGGAGCTCATCCTCTTCCTAATACACTCCCCTAAAAAACCTAAACTCCATCTTTTCCAGGAAGCCTTGCCTGATCATCAATTAGAAGTACTTTCTTCCTTTTCATACTATCTGTCACAGATACATCAACTGGCCTGTCACTAAAGCCTTGAAGCAAGGACCATATAGAATTGGTATCTCCTGCAATGTACCCAGTACAAAGTATCTCACACACAGCCAGGGTTCAAATCATTGTTGAACAAATTAATGATAATAAAGGTAATCTTCAAGCAGACAGGAAGTAAAGCAAAGGTGAAATTAGAATCTGGAAAGAATCACAGAAAAGAGTTCATTTTAAATAAACCATATAATAGGAATACAGCCAAAAGGCAAAAAGAACTTCACTTTCAACAACTTACTTTAAACATTCCAGCACACATGTTCTGATATGCTTGGCTCATTGTGATCTCTCGGCTCAATGGGCGAACTGTAATTAGAAAGAAAACTTCCATAATCTTTTCCTCCTCCCTCTTGCATTATTGCAAAGAGAATCTAATTTTAAAAAATCTTCCAGCTTGTATACTAAAACTTCAGTTTGTTCGTACAGGCTAAATTTTCCTTATGGTCAAAACCTACAAATAATAAAATATAATAATCATGCCCCAAATAGCTAACACTATAAAATTCCAGTATGAATTAATTATAACTTTTCGGAATTCACCATACAGAGACTTAACCTCTTAGATGGAAACCTGTGACTACACTGATTTAATGACCCACCCAAACTGCTTTAAGTCCTAAGGAAAAAATATAAAGTAGTATTTTATAATATTGTAGCAATATCCATAGCCTTCCCTAAGTGATCAATAGGGGAGTCCCTTTGAAACAGTTCTCTTTTCTCATGGTTCTTGGATGATGCCTCAAGGTGTTCTGTGACCACCTTTCGGTGCCCACTCCCACAGCACAGCTCCAGAACTACTTCCCTCCTGAGCTATCAGGCTCTGTCCAAAAGGTCAGTGGGCTCCTGCGGTCTTGTTCCCTATATCTTACTTGCGCACTCCACATGGCTACTTCTTGATCAATGATCCTCTGATACAAAGAACAGCAAAGAAATGAAAGCAAGGAAAGGAACCAAAAAGCTTGTATCATTAATACTGGGACTCAGTCTCTACCTTACAGTTTCTGAAGAGAAGAGGAACAAGAACTAAAATATAATGACTAACTCATGAAGTAGCTCTCCATCTATTTATTTATAGAAATTAAAGTACACTCTGTTCTTAAGTTTAAAAATAATCCACAGCACCTTTCTTTTTTTTCTTTGTTTTTTTACTACTACGGCCTTTTTGCTGCTCTTCCATTATCCTCTCCTCTGCCATTTGAGAGCCATCGGCACGACTCAGTGTTGACATCAACCATGCATAAAGGAATTCAGAGAGATACCTTACAGGATACAAAATGTTAGTTAATGGTAGATGTCTAAATGAGACAGCTTCATCAACACATATATTAACAATAATAGATATTTCAAACAATGCTTTAGGTCTTTAAAAACAGATGATTTGATTAGATAACAGATTAGATCTTACAAGAAATAAACATAAAGATTAATTTTCCCTTTCTACATTTTACAACTTTCCAGAAGACTTCTTGATAATTATACATGTACATAAGCAAATCAAACAAATGCCCATTCAGTTTTTATTACATCAGAACACATTCAGTTTGGTCTATAAATTTTTTCTTTTAATCACAAAGCAAGCAAGTAAAATCAAAGATATATTGGCATTATATAAAATCGTTCTTAAAAATTAAGAACATTCACATTTACAATTTACTTGAATTTACTTAATAAATAAAATATAAAACAGAACATTCTACCAGACACTAATTTTTCAGAACTTTAACACTGCTAAGGCAGAAAAGTATTCCAATCTAGGAGATACACACATACACATACACATACACAGAGACACACACACTTTATAACAATAATAAATAAGAAAGCCTATAATTTCATATGGAGAGCAAACAATTCCTGGCCCTGAATTCAACATTTATTATAGTACCCTTTTATAGCACATAACTGAATTTGTTTCCTTGCCACCCTACAAAATTTGAGAGTCCATAACAACTCATATATCTTAATTCAACTGAAGGATTTCTACAGGGAACTGATGGTGCCGTCTACCTTCTGTTTATCTAACCTAAGGAAACATGAGTGAAGGGGACAACTAAGATGCAGGCTTTCCCTCTCAAATATCAGGTACCTCAATGATCTTTTAAGTGCTTTATAAAAATTAATATACATTTATGTCTAAGGAGAGAGTACTGATATTCTGTACCAGTGATTCTCAAATTGTCATCTCTGGGCCAGTAGCAGTTCACCTGAGAATCAGTTAGAGATGCAAATTATTCGGTCTCACCCTAGACCTAACAGGTCAGAAATTCTAGGAACTTAGTCCAGAAATTTGTGTATTAATGCACTTTCCAAGAGAACACGATGCATGTTAAAGTTTAAGAATCACTGTTTTTGCTGATGATTTTTAAAAAGTCCACATACTTCAGGGATCATATACATGAAAAACAACTAAAGTTTATCTTGGGGAAATGCAGGAGCCCAGTCTGCAATTTTGCAATTAAAAAGCAGTTCAAAACTAGTATGAAAAGACCACAAGGGTTATTTATGGGCAAGTTCCTTTAGCAAGAAAAGAAATGAATCTGCTTATGTATGTAGACGAATGTGTAATGGAGTATTTATCTGAATATCATTCATTTGCTGAATTAAGATCCCAATTCTGTATGTACAAAAGCATATAAAAATTATATTTTGATCTGAGAAATCAAGAGCAAAAGGTTCCATTAGCTGCTTCAAAGCACAAAAGAAAAAAGCTGAGCATGTTCCCCTATAAAAAGGAACAAAAGTAGACAGGTGCGGTGGTGCACATCTATAGTCCCATCTACTTGAGAGGCTGAGGTGGGAAGACTGACAACCTAGGCGTTGGAAACCAACCTGGGCAATATGGCAAGACCCCATCTCAAAATACAGAAATGAAAACAAAACCAGAATTGTCTACTATGGATTAATAACAGTATGTAGTATCCAAAGTAGCTATATAAATACCTGTTATTAAGGATTATTTATTATCATCTATATAAATGTTGAAGAATATATAGCAAGGAAAATTATTCTCATATTACTAAGTTGATGCTCAAATTCAGTTTTCATAGCCAAGCATTATCTGTTAAGAGCCCTCACTTCTCGTAACAAAATCTATGTCAACAGCATGGAAGAGAATTACTTCCCCTCCCACAGCAGTGACTTCAGAGAATACAGAATATCTTAATGACTAAGTTCAATAAATTTAAATAAGTTTAAAAGGTGAACTCTATTAAAGCCTAATATACTAAACCTGAGTGTTTGTGATGAGTAACATAGGTCATCAGTTTAAAATAATATGCCAGACTGAGAAAGATTCAAAATAACTGAATTCATTAATGCTCAATCTTATTTTCTTTCTATGACAGCTTTCTTTCTTTCTATGACAGCTTTTACATGCCTAAAATATGCTCAAACATCCTCTTACTAGGTTTATTTTGTCCTCAAGTGAAAGGGAAGAACTATTCTGCTGAAGATTATCTTTTATCAACTCCAAAGCTCCTGAAGTGAATCCTCAGCACCACAGTTTGAAACAGTTACGCTCCCAGTCATCATGTTGGTCCTGATTTCTTCCGAGAGATAGACAAGATTCCAATTTGATATTTAACTCTATTAAGTACATCCACAGCTAGTGCCACCAAATTCAGGGCAAAATGTGTTAATTTTTCTCCATAGGAGTAAATAAGTGATCTTTAATCCATTTACTTTGGAGCCATTTTTTGTAATTTTTACATAAATATTTGGAAAAATATGCTCATATTATAGCACTTAAAGATATTCAAGATGATACAGCTCTAATTTTCAAATTTTTCCAACTGTCCCACAACTAAAGTTAAATATACTAAATAAAAAAGTACCCTAAAATTAAATCTAAATTCTCTCAAAACTTATCCATTCCACCAACCACTAGTTTTAACTCAAGTTGTGCTCTTACCAATATATGTAATAGTACTCGTGCATACTGTAGAGTTCCAATTCAAAGCCGCTTAGAAGATACTGTATCATAATGCGAAGGTTATGATAAAGGACCCAGGTACCTAAACAGGCCAAATGTTGCCTTTGGGGTTCCTGTTTCAACAGCATGGTGTGAAGCGCTGCATCAACTTTCTCTGCCTATTAAAATACAATGTCATAAACTGTGTTCATTTTGTTTTCTTAAGGTAATGAGAGAACTTTAAAAAACATACAGCTAAAAAGAATACGAGCAGAAAATTTAAATCTGACCACCCAAAGAAACATTTTCAAATGCATTTTTAGTTAGGTTTACATTCAGAGTTCTCATTTCACAAATGGTTAACATTTACCTCAACATGCTTTAAACGAAAACTACAACAAATTTACAGGACAAAAATATAAATAATACACTTCAGGTCCTTATCAATATTGCTGCTGCACACACATTAACTTTAAAATTAATATATTACTATTTTTCTTGATGTAAGCTTGTTATGAAACTTTATTTTACACATATTTCATAATTTATTCCGATTATCAAAGAAATATTTAAGATGTCTATCAGTTTGGATTATTGTTCTGTTTCATTTTGTAAATTCTGGTCTAAGAAACTGTTATATTTTCAGTGAAAAGTGCATCATGTTGAAAAATTAAATAGTCAAAATATTGTTCTGAAGAATTTTTCTTAGAAATCTGTATAAAGTGTGTGAATTATTTAATTTCAGAAGAGAGGGGAACTTGCCTCTTACCTCATCCTGCAAGGTAGCGAATTCCTCAAGAATATGACCAAGCTTATCTCTCTGTCGAGCCCTGTTATGTCCGTGGATCTGAATAAGACTACAGAATGGCTGCAATATACATACAATTTGTCAACCATAAATATGAAATTTCCTGGTACTAAAGAAACATAAAATTCCAAGTTCACAATCTGGTTTAAGGGGAAAAAAATGCTGTGTATATAAGAATTATGTCTATGTATATTTTTGATTTTAGACAGGTGTTTAAGAAACTCAACACCAGAATTTATCAATAACTGGAAAAAAAAAGCTTTATGTGAAACTTGTTTTCATATGGCAAAAACACCTTCCTCCAACCTCTAGATATCTTCTTGCAATTTCATGAGGACAATTTCTTTCCTGCTTATTTTGAGTCAAAAGCCAATGTTCAAGGCTGACACTCCTGTGCTGCTATAAATATACCAGAATACCTAATAATTATATAGCTTAAGAGCTAACAGCCATAAACCCTCACTAAGGTTCTTTATTCCTCCTTTCTCCATACAGTATTCTCATCTAAAATACTATGTAACATTCCACTAACCAGGCAAGAGACATGGATTAGTAAGATGCTTTCAGTGTGAATTAGATTCTCAAAGTGTAATATTGTTTTATATTTACATACTTAAGACAGATATTATCTCATTTGATCAATAACTACCCTGTAAGAGGTCAGAGAAGAATTTTACTCTCTAAAGAGTGGAAAAAAGTGATATGCCTTATAAAATATTAATAATAACAATGAAATGAAGCCTGATCTTCTATTGTTTCTTTCTCTTTTCCCCATACCATGTTGCCTTTCAACATATATATTTAGTAACTGGAATTAGGCCCCAAAGAACTGCCTGTTGGAGTTCTCTAAAATAAATATTTCCATCTAATTAAATAAAAATGGGGCTGGGTGCAGTGGCTCACGCCTGTAATCCCAGTGCTTTGGGAAGCCAAGGCAGGCAGATCGCTTGAACTTAGGAGTTCAAGACAGGTCTGGCCAACAGGGTGAAACCCTGTCTCCAGAAAAAAAAAATTAGCCAAGTATGGTGGCATGAGCCTGTAGTCCCAGCTATTCTGGATGCTGAGGTGAGAGGATCGCCTGAGCCCAGGGGGTAGAGGTTGCAGTGAGCCAGGATCACGCTACTGTACTCCAGCCTGGGCAACAGAGGGAGACCCTGTCTCTAAATAAACAATAAAAAAATTAAACAAAAATAAGTTATAATTCAACTCACTACAAGGTTTGCATTTTTTCCTAATTACTTGATACAAAAAAAAAGTTTGTTATCGCATTTAAATTTATATATATTGTACTTTTTTTTTTTTTAAAAAGAGTTTCACTCTTGTTGCCCAGGCTGGGGTGTAGTGACGTTACCTTGGCTCACTGAAAACTCTACCCACTGGGCTCAAGTGATCCTCCCACCTCAGCATCCGGAGTAGCTGGGACTATAGGTTCACACCAACACACCTGGCTAATTTTTTTGTTTTTTTTTTTTTTTGTGGAGATGGGGTTTCACCCTGTTGGCCAGGCTGGTCTCAAACTCCCAACCTCAGGTGATCTGCCCACCTCAGCTTCCCAAAGTGCTGGAATTATAGGCGTGAGCCATGGCACCCGACCAATAATTTTACTATAATTCAGTTCATTAAAAATACATAAGGATGTAAAAAATACTCTTTGTTCTTAAGGTTAAAAAAAAAAGTAAAAAGGTTTTTATGTCCATTCACAAAAAAGTTTGAGGAAGCAACTGCTGTTTTCCCAGTTGAGAGTCATAATATTCCTTATCTGTAGTCCCTGCAGGCTGCAGTGGGAGGTCGTCCAAGGCTGCCTCTGTAGCTAATAACCTATCAGAAGACCTTAGGTTATAAAACCATCTACCCAAGTGTTAGGAGGAGACAGTTTTTATTTATTCACTGAAAGTAAGAAATATTAGAAGGAAAAAAAAGCATAAATTAAAGATATTAAAAGAATTACAGCCAAGCTTTTTTTTTTTTTTTTTGAAGACAAAGTCTCACTCTGTCACCCACGCTGGAGTGCAGTGGCGTGATCTTGGCTCACTGAAACTTCCACCTCCTGGGTTCAAGTGATTCTCCTGCCTCAGCCTCCTAGTAGCTGGGACTACAGGTATGCACCACCATGCCTGGCTAATTTTTATAATTTTAGTAGAGACGGGGTTTCCCTGTGTTGGCCAGATTGGTCTCAAACTCCTAACCTCTGGTGATCCACCTGCCTCAGCCTCCCAAAGTGATGGGATTAAAGGCATGAGCCACCGCACCCAGCCACAGTCCACCATTTTTAAAGTACCCATTACAACAATCCAAATTGTAGCTCTTACCCGAACACAGTGAGTAACAAAGGAGTCAATACAGTCCTTAGCCTGGTGATTATTATACAGGTAGCACCTGCAAGATAATATTCATATCATTAAAATCAATCTATTCAGTCCAAACAAAAGCAGCAGCAATTACTGCAGATGCTACCAAATAACAGAGAAGGTAAATAAAGGAGAAAATGAAACTGATTCCTAAGTTAAAGAATGTCAGTATTAGATTAAGAAACATTTTACAATTATGTAATTCACACAATAAATTTGTGATATCTCCAATTCCTACAGATCTGTATTTGAACAATCAGAGTTGGATCCAATAAGATCAAATTAACAAGGAGAAAAGGAAAAGTCCAAAGCCCCACTTTTTCATAACACTACTTCAGTGTCATATATTTTCCTACAATTGATTTCCTCATGGACTGTGCTTACAATAGTAAAGAAAATACTATACAGGATCCTAATTTTTTCTGTACCCCTACTTCTTGCCATTGGCTATAAATCACTTATACATCCCTTTAGCACTTCATCTCTTCTCACAAAGTGGTTTCCTTTGGTGTTCCTTATCTCTGATAAACAGAGCCAGGGTCACACAATGGAAAAGATAGTGCACCCAGCACCCACGAGAAAGAAAAAGGTGAACACTTGGAACAGGCAGTTGGTGAAATGGGAAGTGCTGAAGGTTCATTATATCTTTAACCCTAAAGCAAGAAAATTACTTGAGATTAAAATAAAGCACTTTTTAAAAAGGTTCTCTCGATCTAAAAATGATTATTTTCAAATTTAAAAATTCAGTAGAAGCAGCATATTCATTAGTAGCCTTGAATATAAAGAGGAAGAACTTTCTCACAACACAGCAAAAATAACAAGGAGATGAATGTCATGAGGCATAGGTAAGGGAGACCTAGAAGACCTAGTTAGTATGGTAGGAGCACTAAAAAAGGAAAAAACAAAACAGATGAAGGTGAAGCAGTAAGTAAGTAATAACAGGGAAAAATAATCTGACTGAAAACTAGAGTCTTTAATGACCGAGTTCCAGATACGACTAGCTGAAAATCACACATGAATATTCTGGTAAAACATCTGAACTCCTAAATAAAGAGAAACTCATCAATGCTCCAGAAGAAAGTTTCAAATTACTTACAAAGGAAAAGTGAATTCTCACCTATAACATTGAAATTTTTAAAACAGTGGAACTATAGACTACCATATAATAAACTTTTCCATATATACAGTCAATTATCATTATTTGTGGTAGTTCCATAAAGCTTCTGAAGTTACAAAATTAGACTATTAAATCATTGCTAATAGGGAAAATAAAGGGTTAGATTCCTATGAGCCTCTAGTCACATTTCTATGAACTGATGAATGCATAACCTTGTTTTATGTGTATTTCTATTTAAGACACCTTAATTTAATGGATTAAAATTCTGTTGATTTATTAACATCAAACTTATGGCCCAATAGCATATACCAAATGTGAACAAGCTGAATTCTTTCAAAAGATTTGAACTAACAAAAATTACACTACCAAGTAAAAGAAACACATTAGGCCGGTGCGGTGGCTCATGCCTACTATAATCCCAGCACTTTGGGAGGCCAAGATGGGTAGATCACTTGAGGTCAGGTGACCAGCCTGGCCAACATGGTGAAACCCCATCTCTACTAAAAATACAAAAATTAGCTGGGCATGGTGACATGTGTCCGTGATCTCAGCTACTCAGGAGGCTGATACTGGAGAATTGCTTGAACTTGGGAGGCTGAGGTTGCAGTGAGCTGAGATGATGCCACTGCACTCCAGCCTGGGTGACACTATGTACATGCAAATATTTGAAAATTCAAAAACATCAGAAATCTAAAACACCTCTGGTCCAAAGCATTTTGGATAAGATACTCAACATTCATCATTAAATATTTGCAGCCATTAAAAAGAATGAGATCTACCATCAAGTAAATTGTGACAGAAAGCTATCGTATCTTTCAGTGAAAAAGGATACACTGTTAACTGTATCTTTTTTTTTTTTTTTTTAACAAAGTTTAAGTGCTTTGTTAAGAAATAATGACTCCTTTCTTCCCTTCCCCATTGGAAAATCCTGAAATTTCTCAGAATGCCAACTCAAATGATGATTCTTTTTGCATGTAATCCTTTTCAGCCTCTGATGGCAGCATTTTTTCAGGGCAGTGCCTCTAATAGGGCAAAGTTTAAGGACTTACGCTGGAGACAAAAAAAACTTGGAGGAGTTATCAGATTAGTTTAAATCTAAACAATGTGGTAGAGATCAATTAACATGATTAAGTTACTTTTATATGGACATCTGACCCTAAACAATTTTGATACTTAGGCTATAAAGAAGGAGTAGAGAGAAGTTGGGCTTTTAAAGGAGCACATATAACTATAAAATGTCTTACAATACTTACTTTGGAGAAAGCACCGGAGGACTGACAAAAGACCGAAGTGCATCTTTCACCATGTCTTGCATAAGATGAGTTCCAAAGACCTTTTTGTTATCCACCAGGAAAGTGGTCTTAAAACAAATGTTACATATTAGTTACGGTGTCACACAGAGTTGTCATTACCGTGAAATGAGTATACTTACAAATACTACAGACTACACGAGTGATTAAAATATAGAAAATTGGTGAAAATTTTTTATAAATTGCTGTCTCCACAATGAGTGTTACTTATTCATCCTTATTGAAGGTATATTCTGATGTAGAACAAAAAATGTACAGAAATAAAAATCTCCCAAGCCAAGAGTAGTAATATTAAAATGGTCAAAATAAACTGACTAATCTGATTATGTCAAATGAGCTAATGTATTAAAAATGCTTCACAAACTATGAAATATTAAATGGCTATGTTATTTGATTAATCCTATGTTTATCTCTAATGAATGTTTTATAACACATGCAAATATTTTAAATATTTTTATGCTTATTTCTGAACATAAAAAATATTTAAAATTTGCATTTAATAATTTGTTTTAATTTCCTTCCCTTAATCCCACTGTATCTTCATATTTAATATACCATACCTTGACTTCCTAATATTGTTTTTAAATTTTATTTTAAAATTTACACATGGCCGGGCGCAGTGGCTCATGCCTGTAATCCCAGCACTCTGGGAGGCTGAGGCAGGTGAATCATGAGGTCGGGAGTTTGAGACCAGCCTGACCAATATGGTGAAACCCCGTCCCTACTAAAAATACAAAAATTAGTCAGGCGTGGTAGTGCCCCTAATAGGACAAAGTTTAAGGACTTATACTGGAGATAAAAAAACTTAGAGGAGTTATCAGAAATGTTGTCAACCTCATAAAAACCTTAGTTTTAATCTACACAATGTGGCAGAGATCAGTTAACACAGTTAAGTTACTTTTACATAGAGATTTGATCCCAAATAATTTTGATACTTTGGCTATAAAGGAGTAGAGAGAAGTAATCCCAGCTACTCAGGAGACTGAGGCAGGAGAATCACTTGAACCGAGGAGGCAGAGGTTGCAGTGAGCCGAGATCATGCCACTGCACTCCAGCCTGGGCAACAAAGTGAGACTCCGTCTCAAAAAAAAAAAAAAAATTTTACATATGGTAAAATTTACATTTTTGTTGTGCAGTTCTACAAGTCTAACAAATGCATAATTTTTAAAATCAGTCTCACAATCAAGATACAGAATGACTTGTATCACACTAAAAACATTCCCTCATGTTATCCCTTTGTGGTCAAACCCTTCTCTCGCCTCAAACCCCTGGCAACCACTGATCTGCTGCTCTCCAACTTTACCATTTTGCCATTTCCGGAATGTTATTAAAATGAAACTGTATAGTCTTTTGAGTTCAGCTTCTTCCACCGAGCATAATGCAGCTGAGATTCACTGACATTGTTAAGTATATCATACTTCATTTTCTTTTTATTTCGGAGTAGTATTTCACTGTGCATGTACCACAGTATGTTTATCCATTCACCAGCTAAAGAACATTCAAGTTGACTCGGTTTTTGGTGATCATGAACAAAGCAGCTCTACACATTTGCAGAGGTTTCTAGAAGAATGTCAAATTTCACTTCTCTTAGGCAATCAACTAGGAGTGTGATCTACATGTTTAATTAATAAGAATGTGCCACAATATTTTCCAAAGTAGCTGAACCACATTACACTCCTATCACCAATACATCTTCATCAGCACTTAGTATTATCAGACTTTTTTTAAAAGATATTCTGAAAGGTGGGTAGTATTTCTGTGGTTTAATTTGTATTTCCTTATTATTAACCATGCTGAATCTGAATATTCAATATACTTAATATTGTTGAATATTAACCATATTAGATTTATACCTAAGTATTTCATTTTTTGATGTTATTGCAAATAGTTTTTAAATTTTTGATCTCCCATTGTTCAAGCATATAGAATTACAACTGCTTTTTGTATAATGACTTCATATTCTGCAATCTCATTAAATTCACTAATTGGTTCTAGGAATTTCTTAATAAATTCCATGGGCATTTTACATGGGAAGTCATGTCATCTCTAAACAGACAACATGTTTTCTTCCTTTCCAATCTGTATGCCATTTATTTCTTTTTCTTGCTTTATTGCACTGGCTAAAATTTCCAATGTTAATTAAGAGTGAAGTGGGCATCTCTGCTTTCTTCCCATTCTTGGAGGAAACATTTGGCTTTCATCATTAAGTATGATGTCAGCTACAGGGTATTTTTGTGTATGTCCTTTATCAGGTTTAGTTTTTTTAGGAGTTTCAAATCATGAATAGATGTTGAATTTTGTCATATTTTTTTGTGTATCTACTAAGACTTTAGATAATATGGTAATTATGCTGACCAATTTTCTTTTTTTTTTTTTTTTTTTTTTGAGACGGTGTTTTTGTCTGTCACCAGGCTGGAATGCAGTGGTGCGACCTCAGCTCACTGCAACGTCCGTCTCCCGGGTTCAAGCAATTCTCTTGCCTCAGCCTCCCGAGCAGCTGGGACTACAAACATGTGCCACCACATCTGGCTAATTTTTATATTTTTAGTAGAGACAGGGTTTCACCATGTTGGCCAAGATGGTCTCAATCTCCTGACCTTGCAATCTGCCCGCCTCAGCCTCCCAATGTGCTGGGATTACAGGCATGAGCCACTGTGCCCAGCTGATGACCAATTTTCAAATGGTGAAACAGGCTTGATTCCTAGGATAAATCTTATTTTGTCATGGTGTATTACCTATTTTTATATATTGTTGAATTTGATTTACTAATACTATATTGAAGATTTTTACATCTGTGTTCATGGAATAAGATTTTTATATCTATGTTTATAAGGAAACTATATAGTTTTCTATGTTTGTAATGTTGGTTTGGTTTTGATAGAGTAAATTTTGACTTATATAATGAGTGTTCTTGCCTCTTTTATTTTCTGGAAGACACTTCATAGAGCTGGCCGGGAATTTGCACTGTTGTAGGTTTTTAACCATAAGTTCAATTTATTTCACAGATAAGAGATTGTTCAAATTATCTGTTTCTTCTTGAGTTTTGGTAGTTTATGTCTAAATCAATTTTATTTGCTTTTGCATTTATGAACAGAGTTGTATATAATACTCCTATTACTGTCCTTTTAATGTTTACAGTCTGTAATGATATTCCTTCTTTCATTCTTGATATTAGTCATTTGTATTTTTCTCTTATGCCTCATTAGAGGTTCATTGACTTCATGAATATTTTCAAAGAATGAGCTCTGGGTTGCACTGATTTTCCCCATTGTTTTTCTGTTCTATATTTTTACTAATTTCTGTTCTTCATTATTTCCTTCCTTCTGCTTGCTTTAATTTGCTCTTCTTTTTCTGGTTTAAGGACTTACACTGGAGATAAAAAAAACTTAGAGGAGTTATCAGAAATGTTGTCAATCTCATAAAAACCTTAGTTTTAATCTACACAATGTGGCAGAGATCAGTTAACACAGTTAAGTTACTTTTACATGGAGATTTGATCTCAAATAATTTTGATACTTTGGCTATAAAGGAGTAGAGAGAAGTAATCCCAGCTACTTGGGAGGCTGAGGCACAAGAATCGCTTGAACCTGGGAGGCAGAGGTTGCAGTGAGCCGAGAGTGTGCCACTGTACTCCAGCCTGGGCAAAATCAAAACATTTGATTCTATAAATTTCCCTGTAAGTATGGCTTTAGTTGTATCTCACAGATTTTGGTATGTTATATTTTGACTTTCATTCAGTTCAAAATATTGCTGAACTTTCCTCAAGACTTCTGGTCTTTGACTCATGCATTACTTAGAGGTTGTTTAACTTCAGAATATTTGGAGATTTTCCTGGATATCTTTCTCTTATTGGTTACTAGTTTAATTCTAAAACAATTAGAAAGATACTCTGGATGATTTTGATTATTTTTAAATTACTGAGGTTGTTTTATGACCTAGGATATGACCCTGATGAATGTTTAATGCTTAAAGTTAATACTTCAATTAAAAAATATACAACACTAACTGGAAAATTCTTTAAAAGCATCTACCTTTTGTTCAATCAGTCAAAACAATGTCAATATGCATATAATGTTGAAAGAAGTATTTTGATACTAAGTGGAACTTACTTGTAACAGAGATCTTGAAAGAACACATGGTGACTGTTCACTAAATTCACAGAAAAAATCCTAATAGATACATAAAGAAAAAGCAATGTCATTAATAGATTAAATAAAAGTTGAAAATGCTTCACCATATAGAGTATAATTTTTACTAGACCTGGAAATGACATAGTACCAGAGTTAAAATATGACAAATAAAGGTCATTTCTATAGAGATTGTATAAAAGGGACAATGGGTAATTCTAGACTCTAAAAACTTTTTTTAAAAAAACCTGACCAGTCATAGAATTGCGTGGATACCAATATTAAATCTGTACACCATAAAAATAATACCAACAATAGTTTACTAAGTCATGGCAGAACTTTAGTTCCTATTTTACAGAAATAAATACCAAGTAACCAAGTCAACTGGATGCACATTACTGACTGTTGCTGACTTTAGGGAAAGACCAAAAGATACAGGTTTCTCAGATTCTTTAAAAAATCTTCAACCAAGAATTTCCTAAGCTTCCTAAGTGAAGGAAAAATAAGATCCTTTTCAGATAAGCAACTGTTGAGGGACTTCGTTACCAACTTACAAGAGATCTTGAAAGAAGTACTAAATATAGAAAGGGAAGACTTCTACCAGGTAATACAAAAACATACTTAAACACACAGACTAGTGTCACTATAACAAAACCACACAAACAGTCCAACATAATAACCACCTAACAGCACAATGACAGGATCAAATCCACACATATCATACTAACCTTGAATGTAAACGGGCTAAATGCCCCACTTAAAAAACACGGAGTGACAAGCTGGATAAAAAAGCAAGACCTACTCATATGCTGTGTTCAAGAGACTCATCTCACACATAATGACACTCATAGGCTCTAAACAAAGGAATGGAGAAAAATCTTCCAAGCAAATTAAAAACAGAAAAAAGGAGGGGTTGTGATCCTAATTTTGGACAAAACAGATTTCAAATAAACAAAGATAAAAAAAAAAGATAAGGAGAAGAACATTATATAATGGTAAAGGGTTCAACTCAACAAGAAAACCTAACTATCCTAAATATGCACCCAGATTCCTAGAGCAAGTTTTTAGAGACCTACAAAAAGACACAGACTCCCACACAGTAACAGTGGGAGACTTCAACACTCCACCAACAGTATTTGATGGATTATCAAGGCAGAAAATTAGCAAAGATATTCAAGATCTAATCTCAGCACTGGATCAAACGGATTTTATAGACCTTTAAAGAAGTCTCCGCCCTAAAACAACAGTACACATCCTCCACATCGCTACATGGCACATACTCTAAAATCGACCATATAACTGGACATAAAACAATCCTCAACAAATTTAAAAGAACTGAAGTCTTACCAAACATACTCGAACCACGGTGTAATAAAAACAGAAGTCAACACAATGAAAATCACTCAAAGCCATGCCAATTACATGTAACTTAAACAACATGCTCCTGGATGCCTTTTGGGTAAATAATGAAACTAAGGCAGAAATCAGGAAGTTCTTTGAAAATAATGAGAACAAAGATACAACATATCAGAATCCCTAGGACGCAGCTAAGGTATGTTAAGAAGGAAATTCACAGCATGTAATGCCCACATCAGAAAGTTAGAAAGATCTCAAACTAAAACCTAACTTCACAACTGAAAGAATTAGAGAAGCCAAGAACAAATCAACCCCCAAGCCAGTTGAAGACAAGTACTAACAACAAATCAGAGCTGAACTGAGGGGAAATCAAGACATGAAAGTCTATTTGAAGATCAACAAATCCTGCAGTTGGTTTTTTGAAAAAAAAAAAAATTATCAAAATAGGACACTAGCTAGACTAAGTAAGAAGAAAAGGGAGAAGATCCAAATAAACACAATTAGAAATGATGAGGGGAATGTTACTACTGACCCCAAAGAAATAAACACAACCATGAGAAACTACTACAAACATCTCTACACACACAAACTAGAAAACCTAGAAAAGATAGATGAATTCCTGGACACATACACCAAGACTGAGCCAGAAAGAAACTGATTCTCTGAACAGACCAATAATGAGCTCCAAAACTTAATTAGTAATAGATAACCTACCAACAACAACAAAAAATTTTAGATTTTGGGGTACATATGAAGGTTTGTTACATAGATAAACACATGTCACAGGGGTTTGTTGTACATATTAATATATCACTCAGGTATTAAGCTCAGTACCCAATAGTTATCTTTTCTGCTCTTCTCCCTCCTCCTGGAAGAATCACTTGAACCCAGGAAGCAGAGGTTGCAGTGAACCAAGAATGTGCCATTGCACTCCAGCCTGGGCAACAAGAGTGAAATTCAGTCTCAAAAAAAAAAAAAGAGAAAAAAGAAACTGTGTTACATATGCACCATGGAATATTATGCAGCCACAAAAAAGAACGAGATCATGTCTTTCATAGGAACATGGATAGAGCTGGAGGCTATCATCCTTAGCAAACTAAAGCAGGAAGAGAAACCAAATCCTGCATGTCCTCACTTGTAAGTGAGAGGTAAATGATAAGAACTTATGAACACGAAGAAGGAAAACAGACACTGGAGTCTACTTAAGTGGCAAGGGTAGGAGGAGGGAGAAGAGCAGAAAAGATAACTATTGGGTACTGAGCTTAATACCTGAGTGATATATTAATATGTACAACAAACCCCTGTGACATGTGTTTATCTATGTAACAAACCTTCACACATACCCCAAAATCTAAAATTTTTTAAAATAAATTTATCTAAAAAATGAAAAAATATGGGTTTATATATAGATAATAAAAACAGATGAGAAAATACACAGAAATACTAACATCTACAGAGTGTGGAATGGCAGCTATTTATCTTTGCATTTCTCTGCCTCTTCCAAATTTTATAATTAAATAATAATGTCTGTAATATTTGGACTTGGATTTGTTAAGGTTAGCTATCTGGGCTTGGGAACACCGATGCTGTAAGCTGGCAGTGAGAGAATAAAAGACACAGAACTTATAAAGCTTCCTCTCATGCTAAAAGAGACAGGTATTGCCCAGAAGACAATATCACTGCAGAAAACGGCCGTAGACAGGGAGCACTTTTTCCCACTGAACCCTCTATTGCAGCCTAAGGATATTCCTGAACACAGTACTTATCAATAACTCAGAGCTGGTATTCAAATGAACAACCCATCTGCCATCCTAACTCCACCCAAGAAAGGCAATGCTACTGCTAAGGCATGCCTGGTTGTTCATTATGTAATATCCCTAAAACAAGACGGGGGAAAAGTGAGAGGGGGAGAAGGAAGGAGGGAAGAAGAGTGGGAGTAGAAGTATTTATTTTTTTTAAAAAGTATCTATTTTTTAAAAAAGATTTTCTTTTTCTCCTTGAACTACTATCCCTTCTGGATAATCTCTTGCTTTTTCTTCATTATTTTTAACCATTAAGCACCATGTTTTAAATTCTCTACTCTTTTGGAGGAAACAAATCTGTACTTTTCACTAACACTTACTATCTTTATAGCCACTTATTCTAGTCCCTTTATTGGCTTCTCTTCTTCACACCAAATTTTAAGTATGGATGTCCCTTGTCTGCTTTTCTTTCTGTACTTGTTCCCCAAACTCAGTCTCCATGTTTAACTGGGTATTCTGCCAAAATCTAACAAATTTCTCTGGTCAATTCACTCTCTTTCACAATTAACTTTTAATTCTTGCTCACACTCCTCAAACTGCATATTCCCCACCAGAGAAATTCCATCCCACTCTACATCGCAAAGAAAAGTTATCTATCCCTAACAGTAAATCCCTCAACTTCAGCTTCCAAATCTCTAACTGTACTCACATCTACACCCAGATCCTTTCCTTCATTCTTTAACAATAAAAGTCCTCTACTTGTACAGCTTTTTCAGGAACATTAACACACTGTCAATTATCTGTTCTCCACTCTTGTAGATATTAAAATTCTCTTTTTCTACTGGATCACTCCCATTTACTTTTTTTTTTTTTTCTTTAAAGACAGGGTTCTCGGCCAGGCATGGTGGCTCACGCCTGTAATCCTAGCACTTTGGGGGGCTGAGACAGGCGGATCACAAGGTCAAGAGCTCAAGACCATCCTGGCCAACATGGTGAAACCCCATCTCTACTAAAAATACAAAACGTAGGTGGGCATAGTGGCATGTGCCTGTAATCGCAGCTACATGGGAGGCTGAGGCAGGGGAATCACTTGAACCCAGGAGGTGGAGATTGCAGTGAGCCAAGATCACGCCACTGCACTCCAGCCTGGGTGACAGCGTGAGACTCTATTTCAAAAAAAAAAAAAAAAAAAAAGACAGGGTTCTCGCTCTGTCACATAATGACTGAATAGCTCACCGCCTCAAACACCTGGGCTTAAGTGATACCCCCACCTCAGCCTCCTAAGTAGCTGGAACTACAGGTGCATCATCACACCTGGCTAATTTTTAGGTTTTGTTTTTCCAGAAAGGGGGTCTGTGTTGCCCAGGCTAATCTCGAACTCCTGGCCTCAAGTGATCCTCCTGCCTTGACCACCCAAAGTGCTGAACTTAAAGGCATGAGCCACTGCATCCAACCCCCATTTACATTTAAACAGTCAAGTTTCTCTCATCTTTAAAAAGAAAGAAGAAAAGTTGTCACTTGCTTCCACATTTCTCTCTCAACTGCTGCCTTCTTTCCAAAGGAGTTGGCTACATTCACTATTTCTCCTTATGCAACTCACACTCATCTTCAACACATGCTAACCAAGATCTTTGCTACTGTCTCTACTGTTTCCCATCACTAAATCCAATAGACATTTCTTTCTGACTTTATCCATTTCTTTTGGCGTCTCAGCAGCCTATGACTTCTTGAGAAACCATTTGACTTTCATTAGATTCCTCCTCTTTGGCCACTTCTCAGTCTGTTCTGCAGGTCCAAAATTTAGTTCTAGGTTATGTGTTCTTCCTCACAATTTTATCATTGCTCATGCTTTAATTACTGCCTATACTAAATCAAAATTATATCTGTAGCACAGAACTCTAAACTCTATTAATATAGCCAATACCTATTCAGTATCTCTACTTAAATATTTCAAAGGAACCTCAAACTCAATTTTACTAACAGTTCTATATATGGTCCTCTTTGGACCAAATGGACCAAGTAGGGGTGGTGGGGTCCATTTTCCACACTTCAACGAATAGCACCAGAGTACATCTAGACTTGCAAGTCAGAAACTTGGAGATCTTCCTGAGAGCTTTCTCATGCTCCACATATAACTCATCTTCAATATTCTATCAATTTTGGCTCACACATAGCTCTAACTCTGACTACCTCATATCATCTGCCTGCCAGCCTTTTAGTCCAAGTAGCATCACCTCTCCCTTGGACTACATTTCTTAATTTATAATTATAATGGCAAGAAGGAGGGTAGAGAAATTAGTGAAGACAAACTTGCCATTATAATTTCTTCCTCACATGCAAAATACCAAAATGCAGAACAATGCAAAGGATAAACTATCTTCTGGTCACCATGATAGAAAGTCAGATTTAAAATTGTGGTACTTGTTATGCCAAGCTTTTTAAAAACTGAATTTATCTCCGTCTCTGACAATGTTTTTCCTCTCTCTGTGCGTGTGTGTGTCTGTGTGTGTGTGCGTGTGTGTATAAGTGGATATATATAAACATAACCTGACATTCGTGAACATTTCCCCATGTCAAAATTTTCCTATAACATCCTTTTTAATGGCTTTAGGACTTATACTCTACACATACCATATAATGAATTGTGTCACCATTGGGCATTTAAATTGTCTCTAGTTTCTCAGGATTACAAACAATGTACACATAATTTTAGTGCATCTTTGCACCTATCTCATTATTTTATGCTAAATCTCAAAAAGAGAAGCTGCTGGGTCACAGAATATACAGTTTAAGACTTTTGAGATACAATCATAGGAGTGTGGAAGATGACTATTTCCCTTTATCAATGTTAAATATTACTGTATTTTTCAATTTAGTTGTTATAAATTACAGTTTATTACCAGTAAGCTTGCATGCTTTTCATGTTTCTTTCTTTTTAAAATTGTGTGAACTAGTGGTTTATGTGATTTCCTAATTTTCCATACTTATCTTAATCTTACTTATATGTAAGTACTCTAAAATTTGACACTTTATCCTAATAGTAAAAGGTTTCTTATGCAGATCTACCAAATTATCTGGCCCCACACCCTCCCTGTCTTAATTTTCATCTTTTCCTCTACTCTTGGCTTCTGCCATACTTCCCACTACTATCACCAATTCCTCTGTCCCAAGTCTTCCAGGGATCCATAAATATGCTCTCTTCACAGCCAGTACCAGCAGTGCAGCCCTAGTACTGCCAGATCCCCTCTATTATGGTAAGCTATTATGCAGCCATCCCCCTAACACGGCAACCCCAATCTTCTGCTAGAATATCTAGAACCAAGGAGAAAGAAGACCCTGCCTGGAGCTGAGGAAAATATTGAGTTACTTTGCTGCTCTAGGTTATCTCTGGTGATAAGAGTCATAGTAGTAGACAGAAGCATGGAAGGTATAATGATAGATGGAAGTTGAATCCACAATCACTATGTTTTAATGTGATGAGTAATGACAAAAACTCATTACAGGGAGATACCACTAATATTGTGATTATGGCTATTAGAGACTTAAATATAAATAAAGCTAAAAATTTGGTTTATCTATATAACAGTATTAATTATAGACATGTATGTTAACTACTATTTATGCTCAATTCTCATGTACTATAATGATAAAATAGAAATGTGTAAGAATAATTATTCTAGGTTTTATCTGATCATTCTATATTTACCAGCCAAGCTCCTGTCTCAAGATTCTTGTTCCCTTTCATCTGCATTACTGTATTAGCCTACTAACACAAGAATGACTTTCACTTGCATCATTTGACTTCCCTTCTCAAGAACATACAATCTAATCTAATCATAAATAAAGAACATTTGGGTTTTTACAATTTTTGCTCCACCTTAATTACTTGCACCTACTCATCCAACTTCTCAACTCATAACTCAACATGCAGCCACTGCTCCACTTAGAATGCCATTCTTACTGACCTGACAGTTTGTAATCACTTTGCTCATGCTTTTAGAAAAGTCCTTTCTCCTACTTTTTCATTATTAAAATCCTACTCATTCCTCAAGAATCACATCAAACACCAACTCTTGCATTACACTTTCTTATTCCAATTCATATTCAACTCCCTTCTAAAATACCGTTGGTTTTGCAACTTAGGTTATATTAGTTTCATCTCTCTAACAAGAGAGGGTAAAATAAAAAAATGTACCCTATAATACTTTTCTAAATATCATTCCCAATTACTCTCCTATATGTACCTTCATACTTTTCCTTGTAAATCTTACAGAAATAGCAATTATGCCATTCCAATCTAGCTGTAAATTATTCATCTGATTCACGTATTATAAATAAAATTCCAAGTCTTGGGCATCTGGATACCTATGAAAACTGTATATATGATAACCCCCATCAAGGGTATGCCCAAAATAGTAGTCACTGAATATAACTCAACATGGGATTATGAGTTTTACTGTAGGCTGAGCTAGGAGAGTGGTGGATCAAGAAGCAGTGATGTTAGTAACAGAGGAGCTCACAGAACCACAGGACCAGAAACAGCTATGAATATAGATCAGATTCAGGAAAGTAATCAGGAACCAAGAGTCAAAAACTAAGTATCAGGAAAGCAATCAGGAATCAAGAGTCGAAAACTAAGTAACAGTATGGAGGAGAAGACACATGAAGGAATGGGACACAGACTCAAAGAGCCAAGCTGTTATTTACACAGACATGGATCCGTCACAAAGAAGTTGAATAACTCATTTAAAAATGAGAACCTACGATATAGAGTTAAGCAAAACTGATGAAACACACGAGCTCCAAGAAAATCTTGGTGTAAAAGAACTCATTCATACTAACAGCCTCAGATATGCTCTGTGTTATGGGGAAGACTAACCACAGGCTAAAGAGGTAGACTCAAAAATACTTAACTGGCAATGGGTGGGAAAGATTCTGACAATTCTTTTTTGTTACCCATTTGCTTTGGGCTGCAATACTTGCTAATGAATAAAACAACAACAAAAAGCCCTCTTCCTTTAATATTCTCAAAACTTTGATGAATACATATTAAAGAAACAACATGGAACCAGAATTTAAAAGTCTCCCTGAACTACTGCTTAACCTTCATACACATAGACCAAAAGTATAAACTAATGTGGGTCACAGGCAGACAGTGTCTGTCAGAAGTCTGTGATTCCAAGGCTGCCATAACCATCCCCCATCTGTCACAACTACACCAGCAGCTCTTCAGAAACCAAAACCACAAGAAATGCCTATTCAGGCATCTATATGATCAAGCTCTTTATTAAGAAATCCTGCAGCTCGCTGAGAAAAGTCCAAAGGATCACTAACAACACCTCAGGTACCTACCCTCGGTTAGAACCAACATAGGTCCCCCTGAGGTACCTGGAATAAGCAACGCTTTCTTCAGAAGCCTCAGTGAAAGTGACTGGCAATAATGGCAGACAACTTAGCCTTCAATATCAGGAGCCTGTCACAACCCAAGTCAGCCATACTGCTTACTAAAAAAAATTTTTAAGTCCATTTGACTACCAATACAACTAGTAAAACAACTATATACATCAAGAACATATTACCTTATGGTTGATAAGGGTTTATAGGTTGATTTCACTTAAAGATCTTGCAATTAATCTGGTGAACACAAATACATAACCATGTAACAATTAAGATAAACAGAGTCAATGTGGTAGAAAAGAATAAGAAAATATCTATTCTCATTCCAGATACGCTACTATAATCTGGTTACTTTAGAACCTCTGAACCTTAGTTTGTTTAACTGTAAAACTGGCTTTCTATCTATGATCTTTGCTTTTAAAATTCTGATTCTTATGACGGAATAAGAGCAATCTAATAAGAAAACAAATGCAACAGAAGGTAATAAAGGCATAATCAGTCAAAGTTTTACTAAGGAATGAAGACTTAAGCTAGGTTTTAATGACAAAGAATAGAAGGAAAAATAAAGAATATAAACAAAAGCAGTAATCTTTACTATCAACTATTTCCCAGAGACTGCTGCTAAGTGCTAGGAGTATAAACCATATACTGTGTGATCCCAAGGAACAGAGGTAATGTGGCAACCTGAAACCAAAGGGGAAGATTTCACAGAGGAAATGACATGGGGCTGGCAATTCCATACCTTGGTGTGTAAGGTAACAACACTCAAATGCCTAGCTATGCCACACACGTAGTGTACTTATTCCTAAGAAAACAGTACTGTCTTGCACATTTTTCTACGTTCCTACTACCTTCTATGCGTTACTATAACTTACCAATTAAAAAGCTTTTCTGCTGTCAGAGGGTACAGGAGAAAAACAAAAAAAATCCCAACCCTGAATGTTCTTAAAATGAGCCTTGTTTTTCTATATTTTAACCCATAAAAGGAATAATCCAAAATATGATAGTTAAAAATGTGCATATTCTTTAACCTAGCAGCTTCATTTGTTAGGAATTTAAGGGGGAAGGAAGCATATGATAAAAAGATTTATCTATAAATATATTTATCTTAGTATGATTTGTAACACTGAAAATGACCTAAATGTAATTTAATATGAATGAAATGAAAAAACCTGTTAATATATGCTTATAATGGAATACCATACAGTCATTAAAATAATGTAGAATTTGTCATATATTTATTGACATGAAAAGGAAGATACCCATGATACAGAAATTAGCAATTTTAAAAAGCAGGTAAACAACATGATCCCATTCTTATATAGAAAAACATATACACACTTAAATACATATGTATGTATATATGTGCACACCAGTACATAAGCATATATATATACATACACATTTATATGTTTTGAAGAGAAAATCCAGAGTTTAATCCCCACTCTTAAAACTTAGGTGAGGCCAGGAGTGCTGGCCCATGCCTGTAATCCTCGCACTTTGGGAGACAAAGATGGAAGGACTGCTTGAGACCAGGAGTTCAAGACTAGCCTGGGCAACATGGTGAGACCTTGTCTGCACAATAAATATTTAAAAATTGGCTGGGCACAGTGATTCACACCTGTAATCCCAGCACTTTGTGAGGCTGAAGCAGGAGGACTGCTTGAGCCTAGGAGTTAAGAGACAGCCTGGGCAAAATGGTGAAACCCTGTCTCTACCAAAAAAATACAAAAAATTAGCCATGCATGGTGGCACATGCTTGCAGTCCTAGCTACTTGGGAGGCTGAGATGGAAGGATACCTTGAGCCTGGGAGGCAGAGGTTGCAGGGAGTGGAGATCACATCACCGCACTCCAACCTGGGTAACAGAAGGAGACCCCATCTCAAAAAAAAAAAAAAAAAAAAAAGAAAGAAAGAAAAAAATTTAGGCAGGTCTAGTAGCATGTGTCTCTACCAGCTACCTAGGAGGCTGAAATGGGAGGATCACTTGACCTCAAGAGTTCAAGGCTAGGCAGGGCACAATGGCTCATACCTGCAATCCCAGCATTTTGGGAGGCAGAGGTTGGGGGATTGCTTGAGCTCAGGAGTTCAAGACCAGCCTGGGTAACAGAGTGAGCCCCCATCTCTACAAAAATAATGATTAAACAAAAAAACTGTCGGGTGTGGTGGCACATGCCTGTGGTCCCAGCTTCTTGGGAGGCTGAGAGGTAGAAGGATCGCTTGAGCCAGAAAGGTTGAGGCTGCAGTGAGCTGAGATCGTCCCACTGCATTCCAACCTGGGTGATGTATTAAGACCCCCATCTTCACCAAAAAACAAAAAAAAAGAGAAGAGTTCAAGGTCGCTTTGAGCCAAGATCATGCCACTGCACTCCAGCCTAGATAACAGAGTGACATCCTGTCTCAAACAAATCTTGGATGAATTATCTAACCTTTCAACTTGAGCTTCTTAATCACTAAAACAGTATAAGAGCTTTTGAGGATTAAATAGATTGTATGTATGTATAATATTTATGAACCACTTAATCCTCTAGCTATCACAGAAAATAGACAAAGAGCAGTATTTACCCTTGGTCAGTGTCTATAAAGTGATCAATATTCTGTTATTAAACCAAAGTTACCCCATAAATATGTACAATTACTATGTATCAATTTTTTAAATGGAAGTTATATTCTGGAACGGAGATCTGTACTTACCAGGATACAATGTAAATTTGTTAAATTCACAACCTCACAGACAGTTTTTATTCTATCTATTAATCTCGCAAAATAGTTGACCATTTCTTCCCTTTTAATTATTTTTGCATATCGAGGGAAGGTAGGTGGAAGTAGCCTCTGGTTCACAAGGGGTTCAAAACCCATCATAATTGGATGATCTAAAAAGAAAATACAAAAGTAAAAATTTTCAATGTTTCTCTGAATTTTAAACTGTAAATGTTATTGAAATACAAAAATGCCAGTTTAAAAAGCTTTTTCAAACAAATTCTAACCACAAAATCCTCTAAATATATAATTTATAATCTATCCATATATACATTTTTTAAAAACTAAGTAAGTAGATTTAATAATGTAAAACTGCACTTCCTACCTACATGGTAGTGACAGTGGTGATGGAGGGGAGTTTCTATGTCAAAATTAACTCCAAGAAAAAAAAGGGATAAAATAGGGTCAGTATATTCTTTCGAAACGGAATGATAAACTAACCATGAGATTGTGAAGAAAGGTGAAATGGGAACACAAATAATGTAGGCTTCTCTTTCCCTCAATTACTGAACAGTAGAATCCATTCAAATTCAGCTATAAAATAATCCTGAATCACAGAGCAGAGCAGCACAGCCGTCAGCCCTTAGTCTTCAATGAGTCCGAAATGCATTTGGTACAGAGATGTAATTACAGAAATCCACAATTCTTTAAAGACAATATTATAAAACATCTAAGGGTGAGTTCCTTTCTTCTTCTCCGTCCACTGGTGATCTCACTTTTCACACTAGTGCATAACTCCAAACTAAGTCTTTGTCAACTTGATATCTAAAATGAGGAAGTATATTGCTAAAATGATACATGAATAAGAATTTTTTATTCAAAGTTCTCCTGCTAGTCTATGAACAGGCCACAACCTAAGAAAAAATATGGTTTCAGATGTCAATGAAAGATAAAATTAAAGCTGAATAGGTGTTATTAAGAATTAAAAGCAAGACTGACAACCAAATTATAATGCCCCTGGGATATACACCATAATTTTCTTTAGGACCACGCAAATAAAGATGTTCCCAGGGTTCTTGGTCTTTTTCGTCTTCTCCGTATTTTCTCCCTAAGTAACTGGTTGATGTTACTTATTCTAACATAAATTCCAATTTAAATGATGATTCCAGACTAAAGACTAAAATCTTCAGCCCACAATCTTTTTTCTTAGTTCCAAACCTATGGCTTATAACTGCATAAGGAACATTTCCACCTTGGTGTGCCATATCATCTCAAAAGGCAAATGTCCAAAAACTATCTTTGTTTTTCTCCTAACATTGCTTTTCCTCTTATGGTTCCCCTCTCTCAGTAAAATGGCCCATTATCCTTACAATTGCTCAAGCCAGCTCTTCTCACTGCCTTACCTACTTAGTAAGTCTTAAAGATTCTAATGAACACTCAATCTGTCCCTCCTCTTCCCTCTTAGTGCCACTGCAATGGTCTAACTGCACTGACTGCTCCCTCATCCAATTAATCCTATACACTGCCACCTCAACTGTTTTATCTAAAACACAGCCTGATTTCATTCTCCAAATCCAAAAATTTTATTGACTCCCTATTATATGTGGTACAGATTACTTGGTAGAACACTGGAAGGTGCTTTCCAATTTCCTGCTGTTCCTACAGGAAAAAAAAAACAAACTGTGCTCCAGTGGAAAACTACACACACTGTTCAGACTGATTCTAAGGGAGCTATTCAGAAATCTATAAATTGTAGGCAAGTGACAAAACATGCAATTTCTATCGTATCTGGTAGAAATTTGTTGACGACTTTCCTATTCTATGGAAAAAACAACTTTGCTACCATCCACAACTTATTTCAACATTCCATTACTTTGTATAAATTTGTGCTGTTTAAAGTTTTACATTTGAACTGGTATAACATTTCTTTGAATAAGTTTATCATTCTTTTTTTGTTTTTTCCCCCCAGAGTCTCACTCTGTCACACAGGCTGGAGTGCAGTGGCGCCATCAAGCAATTCTCCTGCCTCAGCCTCCCAAGCAGCCAAGATTACAGGTGCCCACCACCAGGCCCAGCTAATGTTTGTATTTTTAGTAGAGACGGGGTTTCATTATGTTGGCCAGTCTGTTCTTGAACTCCTGACCTCAAGTAATCAGTCTACCTTGGCCTCCCAAAAGTGCTGGATTACAGGCATGAGCTGCCGCTCCTGGCCACATACATTTTTATACCTGTGTAAGAGTCATGGTTTTACCTTTTTCTGAAAATGATCTTTGAACACTCCCTTATCCCTATGCACCATAAGCTAAAAGCATGCACAGTGACTAACAAATTTCATGCTCTTTTATGCCTCTTTACTTTTTACACAAATTATTTTCTCTACCTGTAAAACCTATCCCTTATTATTAGGCTGGTAGTTTTGACACAGCTTGAACGCCGTCTCCTCAATTCTCCCCAGTACTTTCTCTATATACTACTGCACTATCTATGTGAGGTTTTGTCACTTTCCCCTCTCTGAGCTGTTTTGAAAGTAGAAACTGGCTTAATTTCCCAAACACCTAAATACCTAGCTAATATGTTTGCTCAGTAACAAGATATGCGACACGCTCAGAATAAAATGGAAGGCTATTTCTACTATAATGAAATAGTTTGAACACTTATTTAGAACTAAAGTAAAAGTAGTAGTATCAATGCTATAAAAAGCTTCTTTACCATACCAACACAAATATATTTTAGGTTTTAATAAATGCATAGAATTCAGATACTTCAATAGTATATCACCCTTATTTTCCCTGAAGGCATTCTAACATGCATCTAAAATTATTCAGGAATATTCTTTTATTCTTAATACACACATTTTTAGGCCTATGTCACAAGTAGAAAATTAAGTGGGTAATAGCAGCTACTTATGAAAAGCTGTATTATCATGGAAAGTAAATATTAATTGGAAATGGACAACCAATAATATATTTGTACTAACTTCATTTTTAGACAAATTAAAAAGTGCAAAATAAAACAATATTAACTCCTGAAACTAACTCAGCTATCCTGCATACTACAATAGGGTGTTTTAGCAGCATACCTGATCTCTCATGAGATGCCATAGCACCCACCTTACTTTGAAAACCAAATATGTATCCAGACATTGCCAAATATCCCTGGGACGCCCCAGTTGAGAAATACTGGTCTATACAAATACAATAAGCAATCATAATTCAGTGTGGATACACCCAGGATTTAATAGGAACATCTAACTCATTGAAAAATTAGAGGAATGACTTCCTAGAAAAGTCTGAGTTATTCAAAGGACAAAATATTAGTCAGGACAAGGTTTTCCAAGCATATGAAAGGCCTAGAGTGGTGGTCATGGACTAGTAGCTATCTGTAGTCTATTAGTAACCAGGCTGCCCAGCAGGAGGTCAGCAGTGAGCAAGCAAAGCTGCATCTGTACTTACAGCTGCTCCCCATCACTCCTATTACTGCCTGAGCTCCACTTCCTGTCAGATCAGTGGCGGCATTAGATTCTCATAGCAGTGCAAATCCTATTGTGAGCTGCACATACAAGGGATGTGAGCTGCACATACAAGGGATATAAGCTGCATAATCCTTATGACAACCTAATGCCTGATGATCTGTCACTGTCTCCCATCACCACCAGAGAGGGCTGTCTAGTTGCAGAAAAAAAAGCTCAGGGCTCCCATTGTTTCTACATTACGGTGAGCTGTGTACTTATTTCACTATATATTACAATGTAATCGCAGAAATAAAGTGCATGGTAAATGTAATACACTTGAATCATCCAGAAACCATCCTCCTCCCACCCTTATCCGTGGAAAAACTGTCTTCCAAAAAACAAGTCCCTGGCACCAAAAATGTTGGGGACCGCTGGCCTACAGGACACAGAATATGGCTTTTCTCTTTTCCTTAGGGAGTCGCAATTTTCCAACTCCTGACTTTTCTAAACTCAAGAAGTAAAAACAGAAGCCTATAAACAGACTGGAAACAAAGTTTCTATGATAAACTTAGAAGTTATCTGTATGTTCCTCTCCATTCTCCACGTACATATAAATTTTTTTTCCTCCACATCTTTTTGTCCATGTTAGTGGTTAAAGGACTTGCTATTGGCTATTTTTAAGTCTCAGCTGTTGTTGCATCTCCTGCACAGGAACTTAGTAACCATCCTATACCAGACGTCATACGTTGCTTGACTAGAAAAGAGGGTAAGAACCGAGATACAATAAAAAAACATACCAGTT
The DNA here is from genome assembly GCA_963573385.1 of Cacajao melanocephalus. Lineage (NCBI taxonomy): Eukaryota > Metazoa > Chordata > Mammalia > Primates > Pitheciidae > Cacajao > Cacajao melanocephalus. The sequence goes on along the minus strand of CAUYLG010029727.1, from coordinate 12,378 downwards.
ATTCAGGATATAGACCACGGTTGAGCAGGAGAGGGGCTAAAAGGTAGGCAGGAGATTGCATTTAGTTTTAAGGCAGCAGAAATTATAAAAAGTTAAAAGAAGTTTTATCAAACCCAATCTCTTCCCAGGATAAACTGATTTAACATTTTCCTACTGTACTTCATACCTCTACCACACACTTTCAGACTGTCTTATAGTGAAATAACCTGAACAAACTCTAATGCCCCTTACTAAATGAGCTCAGAAAGAAACATAATTCACCGCACTTCCCGTCCAGCATGTGCTCACTAAAGTTTTCCTGAAATGAACTGGATACAAATTAGACAATTTTCAGAGCTTCCTTATTTTACAAGACTATAAGAATATAAAAATAATCCTGGCTTTTCCTGTTAAAACACTTCATAAATAAAATGCCAAGCCAGGCACAGTGGCTCATGCCTGTAATCCTAGCACTTCCGGATGCTGAGACAGGAGGACTGCCTGAGGCCATGAATTCAAGACCAAACCTGGCCAACACAGCGAGACCTCGTCTCAAAAAATAAGAAAATTAAAAATAATTAAAATCTAAAAATCACTTAGTACAAGAGATCCACCTAAGATCTTACTAGCACTCTCTTTAAATAACAAAGTATAACTGATATTTTCAAAACATTATGATACACGGGTTTTTAAACTGTTGAGTTACTAAAATTCCCGCTAGGTCACTGGTCTTCATTATTAATAACAGAAAAATACTACCAATAGCACAGGGTTATTACATAATTATTTTTTCTTTTTAAAAACCTGATGTATAATAGTTGTATGTATTTTGTGGTATATGAGATATTTTGAAACATATACAGAATGTATAATAATCAAATCAGGGTAATTAGGGTATCCATCACTTCAAACGTTTCTCTCTTCTTTGTGTTGGTAACATTCCAATTCTCTGCTAGCTATTCCGAAATACACAACAAAATATTAACTATAGTCTCTCTTCTGTACTATCAAATAATAGAACATATTCCATCTCTCTAACTGTATTTTTGTACACATTAATCAACTTATCTTCACCTTCCCCTTCCCCCGGATAAAAGATTTATGATAACAAGTACTATGATTTTACTGATTGAAGTAAGTTATTCTAAAAGTAAATTAGATGTCAAAATTAAAGATCTGGAAATGTATTAGTCAAGAGAGACATTATATATCATTTATTCAACATTATCTTTCACAAACAGAAACAATTTATAGTCAGGTTTATTAAAATGACAAGTTTTGGCTGCCCTCAAGTTGGAAGGAATTCTGGAAAACAAGGCAGAAGCTGGTGAGCTTTGGTTATGTTATTCCGCATTTCTTGGTTATTTGATTTCCTTTTACACAAAGTTGTAAAATTATACTAAGTAAGCCAGACACAAAAGGACAAGTATTGTACGATATCACTTATATGAGGGACCTAGAACAGTCAAATTCAGAGACAGAACTATAATAATGGCCATGAAGGTTTGTGGGGAGGAGAGAATTGGTTCAAGTTTAAGGAGTAGAGTTCCAGTTTGGGAACATAAAAAAGTTCTGGAGATAGTGGTGATAGTTGCACAGCAATGTGGATGTACTTAATGATAGTGAATTGTATACTTAAAATGGTAAGTTTTATGTTATATTTAAGCATAATATTACAAAATAGCATTAAATCACAACTGTTCAAGGCATGGTGTCAATAAATATTATACCCTAATCACTGGTAAGAGTAACCTGGGGTTAAATATCATACAAATCTACGTATCTGACATTTTTTAGTGTATATTTTTGTACAGGTAGTAGATACAAAGGGTTTTTTTGAAAATTGCATTCTTATCACTGAGTTTAAGGAGAAAAAAAAAAGCCGCTCACTTGTGATTCCGTTTATCTCTTGAGAAATAACCACTACAAGTTTCTTCCATGTGTGGGAGAAACTTTCCTTTTCTAATTTATTGAGGCATAACTGACATATAATACAAACATTAAATGTACGGTTCAATGGTCTGAAAAATATGTGCAACCATGTAACTACCACAATCAACACCAAGAACATTTTTACTACCCCTAAAGTTTCCTGTGCCCTTTCCCAGTCTATCATGTCAATGCTTGGCAAGCAAGGAACTTCTTCCTGTTCCTACAGATTAGCCTTTCCTGGCGGGTATGGTGGCTCACACGTGTAATCCCAACACTTTGGGAGGCCAAGGTGGGCACATCACTTGAGGTCTGGAGTTCAAGACCAGCCTGGCCAACAGGGTGAAACATCTCTATTAAAAATACAAAAATTAGCCAGGCGTGGTGGTGTATGCCTGTAATCTTAGCTACCCAGGAGGCTGAGGTGGGAGAATCACTTGAACCTGGCAGGCAAGGGTTGCAGTAAGCTAAGATTGCCATTGCACTCCAGCCTGGGTGACAGAATGAGACTCCATCTCAAAAAAAATAAAAAAAAAAGATTAGCCTTTCCTACTTTTAAACGAACAAAAACATCATACAATTTGTACTCATTTATATCTGACTTCTTTGGTTCAACATCATGTTTCCCGATTTATCCATTATGTTGCATGTATTAGTACCTCATTCCATTATGATATCTCATTGTGTGGATATATCATAACTTGTCCATTCATCTATCAAAAGCATCAACATAATATTGACCTATTTTGCTTTGAGGTAACTTTTTTTTTGAAGCAATCTTCAAGTTGCAAGGGTAGTCAATAACAAACCACCCTCAAGTATGTTTAGAGTGTTGTTATTCCTACAAAGACATACTCTTACATAATCACAAGACAACCATCAGAATTAGAAAACTAACATTGAGCAATTCCTATCACCTAATTCAAGTTTCACAAACCATTTTTCATAACCATGTCAGTTGCATTTAATTTCAGCCTCTAATTCTCCTTCAGTCTGGCACAGTTGTTCAGTCTTTCCTTGACTTCCATGACACTGACATCTTTGAAGACAACAGACCAGGAATTCTATATACAGCCTTCCAATGTGGACTCGTCTTGTTTCCTCTTGATCAGATTCAGATTATGAATCTTTGGAATATTACAGAATTAGTTATATTCTATTAGCAAAATGAGGATCTGACTTACTACTGGTGATGTGAACTTTAATTACTTGATTAAGGTGGTGTCCAATAGGCCTCTCCACTATAGTTATTCCCTTTCCTTTTGAAATTGATATTTGGGGCTTGGGGGACACCCATATAAATATTCTCATCAAACTGTCCATCCATTTCATTTATTTACATGGGATAGAATAATGGCTTTATCTTTTATTCAGTAAGTTATGATCTGTTAGAATTATTTACTTCGACACTTAAGTTTTTGCTAATTTAGACTACGTGAGATCCCCTTTGAGTTGTTTTGTGTCCAACTGATATGTTCCTATTATTCCTTAAGTGTATACTCTCTTCTGGCATAAGATATTCCAGGCTCATGTTCTTTCCCTGCCCTGAAATCTTATTCAGTTTTCCAAGATGCCCTAGTTCCTTTTAGCACACAATGGTCTTTTGGAAAGAAGACCTGGATGCTAGTGGGGTACCATTGCTCCCAGGCTCTCTAGAATTAAATATATGGATATCCATGTAACTTCACGAATACCTACATTTATTTCCATATCAATCTATAGATATATTTGAAACTGTGAGTTTACAGCCATACCTTTCATTTCAGTACCACAGAGTTCAGTCTAGTTGTCTCCCTTTCCAGAAATTAGTGTAACTCAGTTCCCCAACTCTGAGAAACCTGGTATTCTGTAATTCTCAATTCATTTATATACATAAACAATTTCCCTGTATATAATCAATTTTTGCATTAATTTCTAGGCATGTTGTAACAAATTACCAGAAACTGGGTAAATTAACACAACATTTATTCGCTCACAAAAGTTTTCAATATGTTTCACTGGGCTGAGATGAAGGTATGAGCCAGGCAACGCTCTGTACAGAAGCTGTAGGGGAGAATCTCTTGCCTCTTGTGACCTTTCCTGGTTGTTGGCATTCCTTCTCTGGTAGCTGCATCATGCCAATCTCTCCCTCTGTCTTCTCTTCTCCTTTACTGTGTCTAATCTTCATCTGCCTCTCTTAGAAGGACACTTATGATATTTGGGTACAGCCAGACAATCCATGATCACCCTCTCATCACAAGACCGTTAACAACCACATTTATAAAGATCCCTTTCCCAAATAAAGTAATATTTACAGGTTCTAGGAAGTGGAAATAGGACCCTGATAGCTTCGGGGCCATCATTCAGTCCACTAGAACCTCCTATCACTGACATGTCAGGTCACTATAACCTCTACTCCATTTGGCAGGTGACTCCTCTAGAGATGCTCTCCTCATCCCATCTGAGCTCTGACACTCCCCAACAGGCCACCTTTCTGCACAGAAGCTTTTCATCAATCTGCTTAGGCTGCAACTTCCCACATGGGATCACCTTTCTACTCTTCTCTTCCTGCTTAGGCTTTGACATCTCATGCCATCCTGTCCTCTTGGACAGGCTCTTCTCCCCACTTACAATTTGATACCCTATACCGGGGCAACCTTCCACAGGGACACCCTCTTCAACATAGGTTCTGAAACCCTGCACTTGGTTTGGTCTCTGACAGCCCTGCACACAACCACCTCCATGAATTTACCTCAGGTTTCACCACCCTACTCTGCTAGGTCCCATGAACATGAGCCTCAACCTGCTTGGACTCCCACACCCCATGCCTCTCTCTACTCCCTGCCTTTACACTCCAAAACCCTGTACTAGGCTGCCTTCCCATAGATACACCCTCATCAGTCCACTTAGGTTCCTGATATACAGTGCCAGGTTGTTCCCACATGGTCCCCTTCTCAATCCTGCTTAGGCTCAGGCACCCCAAGCTTAGCTGCATTCCTGTGGAGATACTCTTCTCAACTCACTTAAGAAGTAGTCAATCCAGTTAGGCTACCCATTCATGGTGATGCTCTCAAGGTATCTTGAACTGTTCCAAACCCCTGCTCTAGGTCTATCTCTTTGCAAATGCCCTTCCCATTCCACTACCATTCTACATGGACACTTCCTTACTCCACACAGGCTTTGATGGCCCATGCTAGGCCACACCCTGCTACAAGGACACTAAACCTATCCACATGGTTACAACACCTTATGTCAGGCTATTCCTATCTCCCATGTGGACACCATCCTCACCCCTGAGGCAAGCTCCAAAGTCTTGCTCTAGTGCACATGGTCATTGGGCTCAGGCCCACCTCATGGCATTAGGAGTGAATTTTTTCAAGAACACAAGGAAAGAAGAGCAAAAATCAGAACTTAGTTATCACTAAATCAGAAATATGTGGTTCCTTTTGTTACCTTTCATTAAGATTCATTCTTTGGTGTATTTTCTTTCTGATAATTGAGAAGTCTTTTATTAATTTTGTATCTACAACTTTATTAATATCTCTAAAGTTCTATTTCTTCAGAAAGGTGTCTGTTAATCTTCTTATCTATAATAAACAATGATAAGGGTAAAGACTTCCCTTTACCTTCCTTTGGCCATTGCTATGGTTTGGATGTGTTTTTGTCCCCACCAAAATTCATGCTGAAGTTTAACTGCCAGTACAACAGTGTTGGGAGACGGGGCCTAACAGGAGGTGTCTGAATAAAGGGGGCAGATATCGCCAAAACAGATGAATGCCTTCTCACTCTTTGAGATTGGATTAGCTCTCACAGGAATGGGTTAGTTCCCATGACAGTGTATTGTTAAAAGGGAGGTTCCTTCTGTTTGGTCCCTCTTTCCACATGTCTGCTTTAAATTTTTCTGCTGTATGTTGACCCAGTGCACGGCCTCACCCAGAAGCTGAGCATGTACCATGAATCTTGAACTTCCTAGCCTGCAGAACCATGAGCTAAGTAAACCTCTTTTTAAAATAAATCACCCAGTCTCAAGTACTCTGTTGCAGAAACAAAAAATGAACTATGACAACCACTAAACTTGAATAATCTCATCTTTATCTCTATTGGTTACCTTTACATGTTAAAATACACCTATTTTTATATTAAAGATGATTTATCAACTTTAACCAGTATCTCTGGACCCCTGCAACATAAAAGAAAATTAGTCTTCCTTTTTACTCCCTGACTTTGGTTAATTACTTTTGTATTGTCAAGGTTCTTTATTTAGTGAAATCAATTTCCACCACTGTTTTAACCATAGTTCTACAATGAAACAATCAACGCCCAATACCTATCCTTTTGCAACAGCTTTTCCATTCATCTCTCAGTAGGCTGAATTTCATTCCTGCTTTCAGTCTTTCTCCTCCAGGAAAGTCATTGGAAAAATATACCAAGTTCTTGCTAGTTTAAAAATATTTGTATGAGTGTCACTTAAAGACAGTTGGAATGGGTGTAAAACTCTTGGGTCACAGTTCTTTACTTGAGGACTTTGAAGATATTGTTACACTACTTTCCGTGTTGATGCTGATGTGAAGAACCATGAAGCCAATATAATAGCTGCTTTCGATCTTAAGTAATTTACTAGGCTATATTTTACTATTAATAATTCTTTATCAATTTATCCTGGAACATATTATACTCTTTCAATGGACACTCACAGATTTAATTCTAGTTTCTTCTTTCTAGAAATGTCTAACATTTTTCTCTGTTCCAACAATATGGTTTACTTCTTAAGGGACACCAATTATATGTATACCGAGCCTTCTTTTGCTATTACTTTCTCACCATACTTCAAATCTCCTCTGCTCACTTCCATTTCACTTAGTTTCTTCCTCAGTCCTGACCTCCATGTCCTTTACAGCTTTTCAGCAATGTCTAGAATGCTTTTGCTAATTTCAATGAGATCGCTCAGGATTTTTCTCTTCTACTGCTTTCCTAAACTCTGCCTAGTCACTTTTACTCCCTTTCTGTTATCATTTCTTCCTTTAGTCTTAATATTTTTGCTTTCTGCTCTTGTTCTACAGAGGCCTTTTTAAAATAAATCCTTCAAATTTTTGTACTAAAGTGTTTCTGGTCTGTGTGTTTCATCTGCTTTTTGTTTTTCTTGGTTTGTGCTCACTATTTTCTTGGAATATTTGTGTATAAATACTGTAGTTTCTTTTTTGATTATGGTATCACTGAAGGAGTGCTCCTGAACCAGTTTTTTGAGTAAGGCGTTAGAATAGCACTCCAGACTAGCAGGAGGCCTCACTGACTTTCCTTAAGCCACAAGTTACATATGTTCCTGTATACATATGTTTCTTTTATTGACGAAGATTACCAGTTACCAGATTACTGAAACATCAAAGCATCTCCCCTAACTTGCAGCAGAAACAAAGATAGCACATGTGCATGTTTTCTGGTAGAGCCCCACCTCCTTTGCCTCTCCAAGGTACTATTCACATAGTTTCCCACAGTCAGCTTGTGGACTCCACACCTGTGATTATTCCAAAAGAATCCCTAGTTTTGTTCCTTCAAGTTATGTCAACTTCTTGTGAGAACACTGTCCTTTGCAGGTCTACTTATGTTTATAACAAGAAAATCTAAGTATCCACTCTTAATATTCTCCCTCTCCTGGGTCCCATTCTATTTTGATTCTGGTTATAAGTGTTTCCTATTTTTAAAGTCACTGGGAAGATTCTATTTCCCATATTCCTTATAGATTTTGCTTGGTTTTAGACAGTAGAAATATCAGAGCCATCTTCGCTGTACCATCCCCAAACCAGAAACCTCTAGATTAGACACACATAAGAACATATGTGTTGGTATGTATGGACTTTATTTTAAAAGAGAAAAAATTCTGAACTAAGAGTAAACATCTCAAGCTCCTGGCACTAGCACATCAGGGCCTAGTACTCTCTAACGGCTTGTGATTTTAAAATGAAGTCAGCTTCACCACTGTTGTACAATACACTGCCATGGTGGGTAAGTTAAGCTGACTGGGTTGTAACAGCATAGTTTTGTCTTCAGCACCAAGGTCAGTCCTCAGGAAGTTAAAGGAGCCGTATCACACGTAGTGCACCATCATATTCTACGTATTTTAATCTATTTTTAATAAACAAAATTTTTAACTTTTTTTCAGTCACACAAGCAAGTGGCTCAAGAATCAAATAGTTGAACAAGGTTTTTAATAAAACCAATAATCAATCCTCTGACCATGTTCTCCAACAAACACCACCATTTCTCCCTTCCCAGAGGCAATCTCTTCCATTTCCTCTTAGTTATCTCTTGTATTTCTTTTTTGGCATTATCTACGTCAAGCTTGTCCAACTTGCAGTCCACAATGAATCTGAATACAGTCTAACACTAGTTTGTAAACTTTCTTAAAACATTGGGTTTTTTTTTTATTTTTTAGCTCATTAGCTATCATTAGCATATTTTATGAGTGATGCAAGACAATTCTTCTTCCAGTGTGGTCCTAGGAAGCCAAAAGATTGGACACCCCTGTCCGGGCATGGTGGCTCACGCCTGTAATCCCAGCACTTTGGGAGGCTGAGGTGGGTGGATCACTTGAGGTCAGGAGTTCGAGACCAGCCTGGCCAACATGGTGGAACTCTGTCTCTACTTAAAAAAAAAAAAAAAAAAAAAAAAGGTTGCCGGGTGTGGTGGTGGGCATCTGTAATCCCAGCTACTCTGGAGGCTGAGGCAGGAGAATCACTTGAACCTGGGAGGCAGAGGTTGCAGTGAGTCGAGATCAGGCCACTGCACTCCAGCCTGGGCAATAGTGAAACATGGTCTCAAAAAAAAGATTAGATACCCTGATCTACATAATGCCAAAAAACAAGCTTACAGTACTCCTTCGTTTCTTTTCAGTTTTATACATTATCTTTGACTTCCTCCTACATCTATAGACAATGTCAGAGATCTAAAAAGGAGGAAGTCAGAGATAATGTGTAAAACAAAAAACAAGGAGCATTATAAGCATGTACTAATTACATGACTACATATACTCTGTCCCCTCACCTACAATACAGTTAGATCATAATTTTGGTTATAATCAATATTCAGCATTTACACCATTATCATCAAATAAATAAGTCAGCATTAGAACCACTATGATTTGTTATCCATTGCCCAGATGTGAAAATTTTAATTTTCATATGCATTCTGAAGCTTAATAATTATCTCATAAGGCTTAATTCAACCCCAAACCATTTGCCAGTTCTCTGAATCTCTTCTGACTACATCAAACGTAACATCGGCCTTGTATCTTCAAGATATTTTCCCTAGAGCCTTGAGGCTTCCTCCAAGCTGGACTTGTCCATATATAGTGCTCAGCTATTATATTGTGTTTTTCTCCCTCCAGCACCATGTGGGGGATTTCCTTCATTATTTTCTTATGGTGGATTCTCATTTTCTCTAAACCCCATGCTTCCCTCTTTCTTGATCTACTCCCATGTTTTAATGGAGCACATCTTCCAAAACTTTTGTGAGATAAATTCTGAGACTTTAAATGCCTGAAATTGTCTTTCCTCAAAATGAAATGATAGTTTGTGTACAGAATTCAACATTAGAAACCATTTTCCCCCAAAGTCTGAAATCATTTCTCCAGTGATTTTCTTTTACTCACAATTCTAATAATATAATTAACATACCACATAACTCACCTATTTAAAGTATACAATTCAATGGTTTTTTACACGTTAAAAGAGTTGTAAAACTATCACAATCAAATTTAAAACATTTTCATCACCCTAAGAAAAAACTCTATACCCATTAGCAACTACTCTCTTACCTGCTCACAATTCTTCCCCCAATCCTAGGAAACCACTAATTGACTTTCTGTCTCTATAGATCTGCCAACTCTGGACATTTTATATAAGGGGAAATCATACAATATATGGTCTTTTCTGGTTAGATTATTCCATGTAACACAATGTTTTAAAGGTCCTTCAGTACTTCTTTTTATTGACAAATAATACACCACTAGATGAATATGTGATTTTATTTATTCATTCATCCATTGATGGACATTTGGGCTGTTTTTCCCTTTTGGCTATTACGAATAATGCTGCTATGAGCCTTAGTGTATAACTTTTTGTATGGCTATGTTTTCATTTCCTTTGGATAACTCTATGTTTAACATTTGAGACACTACCAGACTGTCTCCAAGAGAACTGTATCATTTTACTTTCCAATCGGTACTGCATTACGGCTCCAGTTTCTCCACATCCTTGCCAAGACTTTTTTATTATCTTTTTCATTAAAGCAATCAAGCGGGTGGGATGCAGTAACTTTTCATTTTGATTTGCATTTCCCTTATGACTAATGTTGTTGCACATCTTTTCATGTATTTATTGTCCATTTGCATATCTTATTTAGCGAAATATCTGTTCAATCTCTTGCCCACTTTTTTTATTCAGGTTTGCTTTTTTTAATCTGGTAAGATTAATGCCTATGTTTTAAGAGTTTTATAGCTCTAGTTCTTAAATTTAAGTCACTGATCCATTTTGAGTTGACTTTTGCATAGGAGCAGCAGGGGTGGTGGGGAGTATCCAACTTTATCCTCTGGCATGTGGATATCCAATTGTCTTAGCATCTTTGATGAAAAGACTTTTCTTTCCCCATTGAATTGTCGTGACATTCTTGTCAAATAGCAACTGAGAATATGAGGGTTCGTTTCTGGGCTCTCAATTCTATTCTATTTCACTGATCTGTATCTATCCAGAACTACACTGTCTTCATTGCTATAGCTCTGTGTAAGTTTTGAATTAGGAAATATGATCCTCCAACTTTGTTTTTGCTTCATTGACTTCGAGTTTTCACCACTGCTGCCACACATGACATTCTGTCTTGATTCTGTGTATGTAACTTGGTTTTGCCTCTTTTCTCTTAGAATCTTCTATTTGTTGCCACTATTCTAAAGTTTTATGATATGCCACTTCAGTACAAGTCAATTTCGATCCTGGTTGTGCTGGGTGGCTCTTTATTGGCCCTTTCAATCTGGGTATTCTTAACATCTGTCTCCAGGAAATTTTCTTACATGTTTGTTTGTTTGTTTAAAGAGTCTCTGTCACTCAGGCTGGAGTGTAGTGGTACAACCATAGCTCACTGTAGCCTCAACCTCCCGGGCTCAGGCAATCCTCCCACTTCAGCCTCCTGAGTAGCTTAGGACTACAAGGCATGTACCACCACACCTAGCTAATTTTTACCTTTTTTTGTCAAGTCGGGGGTCTTGCTATGTTGTACAGGTTGGTTTCGAATTCCTGGCCTCATGCAATCTTCCTGCCTTGGCTTTCCAAAGTGCAGTGGGATATCAGGCATAAGCCACCACATTGAGTGATTTTTTTTGTTGTTTTTTGCTTCTATTTTCTAATCTATATTTCTGGAACAACTTATATTAGTTTATCCTTTATTTATTTATTTACCTTTATTACATAGTAGACCTTTTGTAACTAAGCCTTTATCTTTCCTATTTTTCACCTTTTCATTTTTGGTTCTAAGATTTCTGCAACTTTGTGTTCTAAACTTTCTATTTTTGTCATTTCTGCTCGTCTATATTTTTTTAATTATACTTTACGTTCTGGGATATATGTGCAGAACATGCAGGTTTGTTACACAGGTATACATGTGCTACAGTGGTTTGCTACACCCATCAACCCATCATCTACATTAGGTATTTCTCCTAATACCATCCCTCCCCTTGCCTCCCACCTCCCGTGCTCTTCTATTTTCAGTCTCAAAGAACATATTCCCCTGTTTTCCCTTTGTACAGCATCCTATTTTTGTTTTACATATGTACTAATTTTTCTCACTTCTCTTAAGGTATTTTGTTTGCCTGCCTGTTTTATTCTCTTTCTTTAAGGCTAGAGGTTTCCACCCTCAACTATATACTTAGATTTGAAACTAGAGCGCACACACACACAAAACTATCAAGAGCACTGTGGGCTGGGCATGGTGGCTCAGGCCTGTAATCCCAGCACTTTGGGAGACCGAGGTGGGCAGATAACAAGGTCAAGAAAAGGAGACCATCCTGGCGAACATAGTGAAACCCCGTCTCTACTAAAAAAATATACAACAACTAGCTGGGCGTGGTGGCAGGCACCTGTAGTCCCAGCTACTCGGGAGGCTGAGGCAGGAGAATTGCTTGAACCTGGGAGGCGGAGGTTGCCGTGAGCCAAGATCACGCCACTGCACTCCAGCCTGGTGCCTGGTGACAGAGTGAAACTCTGTCTCCAAAAAAAAAAAAAAGGAGAGAGATCCAAGATGGCCAATTAGCAGCAGCTCAGGATTGTAGCTCCCAGTGAAAGCACAGAGAGCGAGTGGACGCCGCATTTTCAGACGAATTTTTGTTGCCCACAGACCGGGAGATTCCCGGTGGAGGGGCCACACGGGTCGCCAGCACAACTCTTTTGGCCGGCGCGGCGCTTTGTGGTGCGGAGTATATGGGACGGGGTGCCCTTTGAGTCGGGCTCA
>CAUYLG010029726.1:0-31116 GCA_963573385.1 Cacajao melanocephalus | reverse complement strand
GCATTTCACAGGTTTAAATAAAATATTGGTTGGCTGCTTGTTTGTTATTTTCATCCCTTATTCCCTCCTGTCTCCATTGTAAAGCACAATTATTGGCATAAAAGAGGTTTTTAATATCCATTTTTAGACTGCATTCTAGCCTGGGCAATAGAACAAGAATCCCATTCTCTCTCCCTCTTTCTCTTCCTCTTTCTTTCTCTCTTACATTCTTTTTTTCTTTCTTTCTTTCACTCTTTCTTTCTTTTCTTTTTCTTTCTTTCAAAAAAATAAATAAATAAATAAATAATAAAAAATAAGAAAGAAAAAAAGAAAGAAAAAAAGGTACACAAATAAATTTCTGAGAGTGTTCATCATCTCAACCGTGATTTATGGGTCCATTATGTATGTCCAAATGTATCAAATTGTATACTTTATATGTTACGTATATAAACTTTATCTCAAAGGTATTTTTAAAAGGTAAAAAGAGTAAAAGTATTGAGAAAATAAATATTGCGCAGCAATACACTATGCTTATGCAAATGATATTAGTGGAAGAAAAAGAAATTAAATGGATGAAATGGCTAGAAAAACAGCTCCACCGTGACCCTGATGTTAAAACAGAAGGTGGCTAGTAATTCTTTGGGAATGTGTTGGCTAAACATGGTGCAAATGTTGCTTACAGAACCTAATTATTAAACCATAGTTTCAGGCCCATCTGAATCTGCATTTCAGACTGAGTGACAAAATGGTGAACAAAGTGATTATCATTGCTAAGAGATTTGCCACAACACTAGCTGAGAAAGGACACTCTATTTCTAAACTTTTCTAAACTTTTTCAGTATATGATCTTGGTCTACTTAGTTAAATACAGATGTATACACACATTTTTGAGTAGCAAGGTAAGAATGTATGTTTGGGTTAAAAAGCTTTGAAGGACAATTCACATTCCTTTTTGATAAATATCTGAAGGCCATAAATTCAAGCCTCAAATACAAAATTTTATTTTAAAAAATCATACAAAAATTAGCCAGTTGTGGTGGTGCACACCTGTAGTCCCAACTACTTGGGAGGCCGAGGTAGGAAAATTGCTTGAACCCAGGCGATGGAGGTTGCAGTGAGCCAAGACCGCGCCACTGCACTACAGCCTGAGTCACAGTGCTAGACTCTTGTCTCAAAAAACAAAAACATAATAACAAAAACCTACTAACCTAGGCCTAAATCATACTAATCATAATTCTTAAGCTTATATCACTGGTTCATGCAAGGATTGCTTTTATTGATTTAATTAGTTTTAATAATATAATAGCTATGCACTTGCCACCTAAAACCAACATTAAAATCCTACTTGATTCCCCTGCCCTCATTCCATCCCATCCCATCATTCTGGTTTCCCCAACCAAGGCATACTTCACCCTGAATCTTGGGTTTAAAAACTCCTTGCTTTTCATTTTGTACACAGTTTTGCTGCAATTATATATACTCTTTAAAATTATATATTTAGTTATTTTAAATAAAAAAAATAGCATCATGCTATCTGAATGTAATCTTTGGGGGTTTACATGCTTATTAACATGTTTCCAGCTGAACATACATAAGAATTGCTCTAGGCAATTATTGCAGCTTGATATACGTGAATGTTGAACTCTAAGAGATAGTAAACTTTTTTCCCTGATGTGTTTATATCAATATACAGTGCCACCAGTGTAGGTAAAATGCTATAGATTCACAGCTATATTTTTACCAACTTAATGCTATAAATATGTTATGATTTTTAATATATTTTTATATGTTTACTGAACACATGTCCTCTTTTACTTGATTTTTCTATGTAGAGTGAAACACAATTTCAAACAGTATCCCTAAGTATAACCAGGTTTCTCCCATTCATTGAATCATCTCTCCTTTCCACATCGAAAGACATATCTGTCATATATCAAAGTAATATGCAAGTATAGGTCTCTTTCTGAGCTCTCTCAAAGTCCATTCACCATGCTGTCTATTCCTATGCCACCAACACAATATCTTAATTCCTACACATTAATAATCAGACCCCATTCCTGCTTTTCTGACTCAAGAGTGTCTTGGCTATTCATCTTATTAAATTCCATGGAAAACCCTGATGAAATTTTGACCGGAACTCCATTAAATCTACAAGTAAATGTGTGGAAACTATCTTCACAATATTGTCTTCCTATCCATGACATAATATACCTGCTTATTTAGATCCTCTTCATAATTCTTTTGTGAAGAGGTCTTGAATTTTTTTGGTTAGATTTATTCCTAGACATAAATGTGGCATTCTCTGACTCTACTGTAAGTGATGTCATAGTTACATTTCTAGATGTCTGCTGAGGGCATACAGAAATGCAACTGAGTCTTGTGTCTTAATCTTATTTTCAGGTACTTGGTAAACTCTATTATTTCTAATAAGTTGTAGTTTTGAGCAGTTTTTACGCAAAAACTCGTATTTGCAAGTAAGAAGTTTTACTGTCTCCTTTCCAAACATTTTGCTTTTATAATTTATTTTTGTCATACTGTACTTATGGACCTTTCAAGAAAATATGAAATAGAAGTGGTGCTAGTGAGCATCTTTTCCTGGTTTCTTTCTTTTTTAACTAGGCAAAAGCTTTATTTATCTTTGTTTTAAACTATTTTCTGGCTTCTAACTGTGTATAATCAATAACTTAAAAGTAGCAGTGTCCGAGGGCCTTGGAATTTAAAATATCATAAACTTACATCTTATCATATATGAAACAAAAATTTTAAAAGCAGTTAAAATTCTTGAAATTTTATTATTTTTTAGAAGCTGAATCAATCAATTCAGTTTGCCTCATTGTTGAAAGCTTCATCAAAATACTGAACAAGATCACCCCTTCCCCAATAGTAAGTGGTACTTTTCCATCCAGTTTCTGCCAGTTTCCTTAAGCTTGCTGACACCAAGCTGTTTTAAGACACTGGGTGGCATTTCTGTTAGGTGCTCTGTCTCAGCATGGCTGATCATGGTGAAAGCGTTTGCTGCTAGACATGCCTGAACAGTGAAATTGTTCATGTAGATCACCATTCCCTGGTTTGCAAACTTACTTCTTTAAAATCAAAGATATTGCTTATTCCTACTTTCTTTAAGGAGAACTAAAGATTTTTTTTTTTAATCATCCATTGTGAGAGATGTTTGCTGTATCACCTGAGGGCAGTTCCTTTCTATCAATGTGCAATTGTGCTTGAAGTTTGGCAAGGTTTTCTTGGTTTATGAAAGTTTTTTGTTTTATAATGAAAACCAAAGTGGAACTTCTTGAGTGGAAATGAAAGTTCATGGGGTATTGGGGTTGGCACTAGAGGTCTCAGGCAGACCAGCTGAAAGGCCAGTTTCTGACTTTAAAGGGAAAGCTTCTAACATTAGTTAATTCAGAATAATGTTTATTCTAGTTTTTTTTTTTTGGTTATAAAATTAAAGAGTTTCCCTTCTGTTCCTAATTTACTAATCATTTTTTAAATGATTAGTATTTTATCACTTAAATACTCTGAATTTTATCAGATTCTCCATTGAGGTTATTCTCATCTGTTAGTATGCTTAGTTACATATGGATTTTCTAATACGAAACTCTCCTAGCATACCTGGGATAATAAATCCAACTTGGATATGTTGTATTATCTTTGTTATATACACAATCAAATCTGATTTGCTATTATTTTGTTGAGAATTTTTAATGTATATTTTCTTATATATAAAAAATATATTACAGGACTGCTGTCCAGGTCATGCTGGTCCCAAAGAATGAGACAGAATTCCATCAGTTGGCCTTAAACAAATAGAATTATGAATAGCCTCTGGGAGTGTAATTGAAGAACTTCAGAATTGGTTACTTCTAAATCACTCTGGTCCTCAAAATATAAAACATAGATACTTATGTCTCATAGAAGATTCTGGAATTTTAGCAAGCATCTCAAATGATTCTGATAAAGATAATATACTGACCATGCTTTTGAAAAACATTACTGTGATAGGGAAGAGTTCTTGGCTTGCATTTGCTCTCGCAGCAATCCAGAGCTGAGACAGGCTCCACAGCACTACACGGTGGAGCTTTCAGTGACAGCTGAAGAGGCAAAATGCCCTTGCTTCCCTAAAGCATCTTAGTAGGATGCCCATGGTTTGCAAATGCCCTGGTTTATGCCTATTACTCCAGCAT
Source organism: Cacajao melanocephalus (assembly GCA_963573385.1). Taxonomy (NCBI): domain Eukaryota; kingdom Metazoa; phylum Chordata; class Mammalia; order Primates; family Pitheciidae; genus Cacajao; species Cacajao melanocephalus. The sequence goes on along the minus strand of CAUYLG010029726.1, from coordinate 26,953 downwards.
ATGAGTAATATTCCCCTTTTCATTAAAAAAAAAAAAAAAGGCTCAATTTGGATGTTCTTTTGGAAGGCTTCATGTTCATAGTTCCTTTTCTTCTTTATCGAAGGACAGGCCTGAGACTGCCCCGGGCTTGTATGACTCCTCCTCTCCTACTTTAATTCCTTCCCCCAGCTCTAAATGCTAAGTGAAAAACAGAGTTTGAGAGGGTGTAGAATAAAGAAAACCTATGTTTCAACCAAGGCTAAATATCCTTGCATTTCATGGTATTCCGTTAGTTCACCAGATGCAAAATCTATGTAGGTATTTGGGCCAAAGCTCTAGTTATTAATATTACAAAGTTTTATTTTGCCTGTAAGTCTATTATAGCCATGGTGAACTAGAGGAATTCTGGAGTTTGGACCACGGAAGAAAAAGAAAATCTTCCTACTACAACTAACACATAATAAATAAAATATGTAAATCCTTGATTTTACTCTTCCAATCTATGCAAGTACAAGATAAGGCCTCAGGCTATCACAAATGGAAATGTGCCAACTGAGGAATGAAGGTAGCTTGAGAGGTACTAGTGATATGAAATGTGTAAGTACTAATATCATTTATTTTTCACAATTTCTTTTCCTTAAGGACCACGAAACTACCTTTATTTCAACCAAAGTTAATTACAAGCCTATCTATTTTCAGAAGTTCAATTTACATGCTAATATTCATGACTAAATAATCTATCCTTACTTTTGAAAGAAACAGTTTAAAATAGGCATTCAATGAAATGTTATTTCAAATAACTGTACGGAAATGTAAAAACTAGACTTTTAAACTCTCATTTTAACAATATGAAGTAAGATACACTGGCAGTATTTTATGTAAGAAAACTTGTAATTTCATTCATACATCAAACAATACATTTCTGGAATAAACCTGAACATTAGAGGTATTTACTTCTACATTATTTAGGCTTGAAACCTTCCTCTCTTTGGTTCCAACATTCCTATCATAATTTTCAATTCTTCCTCTGCAATTACTTTTTTACTCTTTATTCCTTTACAGTTCCATGTTACCACCACTGCCTCATCACCACAGAAGTACAGCCACTTCTTGAGCGCTATGTGGCAGGTGTTGCTGTGAGAGCATTACATGAATTAACTCATTTAATCCTCATAACAACCTTTGAGAAAAGAAATTTTATCCCAAACTATATAGATGAGGAAAATGAAGCACAGAGAAAGCAAGCTGATAATTGGCAGCACTGGTATTTGAACCTAAGTGGCCATCTTACCCATTCATTAGAGCTGTTGTTCACAAATCACCTCACACCTTCAAAAATCTGCCACCTGGTTACATAATCTCATTTCTCTTCATTTTGAATTCACTTAACATACCAAGGCCAGACAATCTCTATCACTAAGACATTTTCCTGTTCAATTACTTATTTTATCTAAAATTAGTTTTAAAATACAGACCAAATGTGTGCAAACCAGGGGTCCAAGATTTTCTTTATACTCCTCTTTTCTGGCCTCATCAGTCATTTCACTCTTCACAAACACTAAGCTAGAGGTGATCTGGACTCGATTTTTATCCTCTTCCAGGGCCTAATACAATGCCTGAACATAACAGCTGTCAGAAATGTTTGCTAGATTCGTAATTAAAACACTTTATGGTTCTTCTGATACCTAGCTGTAGGTTTCTGCTATGCCAAGGTTCCTGGTGTTTACAAAGAAATTTTCTTACTACTTCCTTTATAATAGTAAAATACTACTGTTTAAAAATTCAAAAATTCACCCATGACAAAATCAGGCATTTCAGAACAAATCAATTGTTTTTCTCTTTTCTTTAGCAAAATAGTAGCAAATGACAGTTATAGTCAACACTGTCATTAAAAACATTAAAGTATTTTTAATACTATCAAAAATTTGATTACTAACCTGCTGAGGAGTAACGGTATCTCTATAACTTGGTAAGATTTTTAGGGTGACACTTCCACTAATATTTTTCAGTAATTCCTGTAATTCCTTTGGATTGTTTCCAACCTCATGACCATTGACTTCTTTAATTATATCTCCCACATGAAGCAGACCTTGTCGATCTATCATTCCCCCATGGAGGATTCGGGCGATTACCAGATCATTATTTTCAACCCTAAATGTCACACCCTACGAGAAATAAGAAAGAGATTTCTCATTTATTAGGGAGAAATGCTTAAGTATTCATAAAACTAGGTAAAATGAATAATTCTTACTTTTCCCATGTTCTCTCCTGTCTCAATATTTTATTCCCTTTAAACTGTGAACTAGTTATTACACTAGTAGATAGGATGCGTCTTACAGACTAAAAGGAAACTCAAGAATGCAAGAAAAGGTATTTGTGCATTCTGATGGACTTATTCCTGGCTTTTCCTTTTTGGAACTCATTGTTCTTATAGTCAGGATCCAGAAGTAATAATTTTACCAGGAAATTGTAAACTTCACACTACTTAGAGTCCTAGTATGGCTTTAATTTTTAATAACAACTTCCTTCTATATTTTGATACTATCAGTATTTCTTTAAAGAGTAGTTCATATCTTCAAAGGGTGGGAAGAAATGTAGTAGTCATCTTCTGAAATTTTTGCTACCCATTGCCATACTTCTACTTCTAGCTCAATTTAACTTTTCATTTTGGTTTAGTTGAAAGAGCATCAGCTGTGTCTGTATACACAGGCCAAACAAGAATACAATTTTCATAACATTATGGAAAAAAAAAAACAATGAAATACAGTAGTGACTAAACCACAAATTGTATCATATTTCAGATTTAATAGGGCAGTGATTTTTCTATACTCACCAATGGTTCTCCAGCTCTTTTGTGAATACCAAGAATACGAATGGCATCTACCGGTAATAACTGATTATTGATAGAAGAATTATTCATTTCTGGGCTTGATGGAGGTGAATCATAACACTTTGATGCCACAATATCATGGGCCTCCAACAGTGACTATAAGGAGTCAAAACAGTCTGTGGTTATTTACAATATGTTGATGAAATATGTTACTAAAAGTACTTTGTTAGTTCATTATCCCAATGGGGTACTACAAATTTCCAAGGCACATAGTTTTAATTCCCAAATATCAGGTTAATCAAATAAATATATAATTTTTAAGAGATATAAAAATAGTTTATCATCAAACAATATCATATTCCTTGTTTGAGATGTGAAGGCTTTGACAGAGTTTAGTGATGCTTTTTGAAAACTGGCAAGTTCACTGGAAACTGAACCTAGATTTCCAGTCTGTTGCAATGAAAGCACTGGATTTCATTGCCACTACTGTCATCATATCATTCAATATTCACCATCAATCCTATTTACTAAAATATCATAAAAATTCAAGTTCAAATGACATTTTAACCTAATATTGCTGTTAATAATGATACACTTTTTATACACACAAAATGTCTGTTAAAAGATGTCCAATAGAAAATGGATAAATATTAGCATCTTATATCAGTGACAAAAAATTTTATATTACCAATAAAGGTTTTAGTTTATAAAAGGAACTTTTTTTTTTTTTATTTTTGAGGAAAAAAGCAAGTCAGTAATAGTCCTGAATATATTTTTTACCTCCTATATTTACTATGTATGTACTATCAGCACGGATAGTTTACATCTAGCTTTCTGGGAATTTCTTAATACTAAAATATTATTTTTTTGTTTCTTATTCTAAAAGAATCATTTTTAGGCCTGGCACAGTGGCTCACACCTGTAATCCCAGCACTTTGGGAGGCTGAGGAGGGTAGATCACTTGAGGTCAGGAGTTTGAGACCAGCCTGGCTAACATGGTGAAAGCCTGTCTCTACTAAAAATACAAAAAATTAACTGAGTGTGGTGGCGCATGCCTGTAAACCCAGCTACTCAGGAGGCTGAGGCAGGAGAATTGCTTGAACCCAGGAGGCAGAGGATACAGTTAGCTGAGATCATGCCATTGCACTCCATCCAGGGTAACAAGAGTAAAACTCTGTCCAAAAAAAAAAGAAAAAAAAGAGTAATTTTTACAGCAACTGTGCATATTCAACATAAAGCTAAGTTAAATATTCTTAGGGGGCTGGATGGAATGCAAGTTCAAAAACAGTAAATCAAAATAGAAGCAAATATTAATAGGTTCAGAATAAAAGCAATCAGGATAATTGGTCATTTCATAAAACAGTTTGTGAAAGACTAGAGAAAAAAATTCAATAAAAACAACTCACAAATCCCTATGTAGAGATTCTTCCTATAAATGCTGGAAGTTACTCAAAGCTCTAACCCGGGCTGCTTAATTTTCCACCCTATATCCTCCTTAGGCAGTATTATTTACTCCTGTGACTTGAGCCACTACTTACACATTGACAACTCTTAATTTTAAGGCTCTAGTTCAGAACTCGCCACGTGCTTCGGATTTTCATAGTAAAAAATTTGCCCATAACTGGTCAAAGTCATGGCAATTTGCAAATCAAAAGTAAGAACTGTAAAGGATTTAAACATTGAATAAAAAATCCATAGATCCACAATGCTATTTAAAAACATAGAATGAAAAGACTCACATGTTACCACTTGAAACTGCAATTTAACTATTCACTGTGAAACTCAGTAAAAGGATGAAGTACATTCCTGCCTCTTTAGTAGGAAATGCATTATAGGGCAACTGAACAGCCCAGTTGATGAGAAGCTCTACATTATGGAAGAATACTAGCTAATAATGTAGAATAGAAAAACGTCATTTTGCAAGCTCTAATGAAAATGCTGATTTGCAATCTAAAAGATAGAAAAAGATGAAAATAAAAAAACCAAAAATCAGAGCTGAAATGGAGAAAACTGAGACACAAAAAACCTTTCAATAGATCAGCAAGGCTGGGCACAATGGCTTATGCCTGTAATCCCAGCTCTTTGGGAGGCAGAAGTGGGTAGATCACCTGAGGTCAGGAGTTCCAGTATGGCCAACATAGTGAAACCCTGTCTCTACTAAAAATACAAAAATTAGTGGGCATCGTGGAACGCACCTGTAGTCCCAGCTACTTGGGAGGCTGAGGCAGAAGAATCACTTGAACCTGGGAGGTGGAGGTTGCAGTGAGCCAAGATTACACCACTGCACTCCAGCCTGGGCAACACAGTGACTCCGTCGCAAAAAAAATAAAAAATAAAAATAAAAATAAAAAAATAAATGAATCTAGGAGTTGGTTTTTTGAAAAAATTAATAAAATAGGCTACTAGCTAGACTAATAAAGAAGAAAAGAGAGGAGAGCCAAATAAACACAATTAGAAATGATGAAGGGCATGTTACTACTGACCCTACAGAAATAAAAACAACTATCAGAAACTACCACAAACACTGCCATGCACACAAACCAGAAAACCTAGAAAAGATAAAGATAAATTCCTAAACATATACAACCTCCCAAGACTGAGTAAGGAATAAATTGATTCCCTGAACATACCAATAACAACCTCTGAAATTGAATCAGTAATAGCCTACCAACCAAAAAAAGCCTGGGACCTGATGGATTCACAGCTGAATTCTACCAGATGTACAAATAAGAGCTGGTACCATTCCTATAGAAAAGCTATTCCAAAAAACTGAGGAGGAGAGACTCCTCACCAACTAATTCTATGAGGTCAGCCTCATCTTTATATCAAAACTTGGCAGAGACACACATAAAAAAAGAAAACTTCAGACCAATATCCTTGACAAATATTAATGCAAAAATCCTCAACAAGCCAAGCATGGTGGCTCACGCCTGTAATCCCAGCACTTTGGGAGGGCGAGGCAGGTGGACTGCCTGAGCTCAGGAGTTCAAGATCAGCCTGGGCAACACGGCGAAACCTCATCTCTACTAAAATAGAAAAAATTAGCTGGGCAGGGTGGTGTGTGCCTATAGTCCCAGCTACCCGGGAGGGTGAGGCAGGAGGATCGCTTGAACCCAGGAGGCGGAGGTTGCAGTGAGCCGAGATTGTGCCACTGCACTCTAGCCTGGGTGACAGAGTGAGACACTGTCTCCAAAAATAAAATAAAATAAAAAAATCCTCAGCAAAATACCTCCAAACCAAATCAATCAGCATATCAAAAGCTAATTAACCATTATCAAGTAAGCCTCATCCCCAGAATGCAAGGTTTGTTCAACATTTGCAAATCAATAAATGTGATTCATCACATAAACAGAACTAAAGACAAAAATTACATAATTAGTAGAGCAGAAAAGGCTTTCAACAAAATTCAACAACCCTTCATGTTAAAAACTGTTAATAAACTAGGTATTGAAGGAACATACCTCAAAATAATATGAGCCATCTATGACAAACCCACGGCCAACATTATACTGAATGGGCAAAAGCTGGAAGCATTTCCCTTGAAAACCAGCACAAGACAAAGATGCATTCTCTCACCACTTCTATTCAACACAGTATTAGAAGTCCCAGCCACAGCAAAGGTAAGAGGAAGAAAGAAAGGGCATCCAAATAGGATGAAAGGAAGTCAAACTATCTCTGTTTGCATACAATATAATTCTGTATATAGAAAACCCTATAGTCTCAGCCCAAAAGCTCTTCCAGCTGATAATTTCAGCAAAGGATACAAATTTTGCAAGATACAACAATCAATGTACAAAAATCACTAGCATTCCTATACACCACCAACAGCCAAACAAAGAGCCAAATCAGAAAGGCAATCCCATTCACAACTGCCACAAAAAGAATATAATACCTAGGAATATAGCTAACCTAGGAGGTGAAAGATCTCTACATGAGAATTACAAAACACTGCTCAAAGAAATCAGAGAAGACACAAATGGAGAAACATCTCATGCTCATGAATAGAAAGAATCAATATTATTTAAATGACTACACTGCCCAAGGCAATTTACAGATTCAATGCTATTCTCATCAAACTACCAATGGCATTCTTCACGGAACTAGAAAAAACTATTTTAAAAGTCATATGGAACCAAAAAAGAGCCTGAACAGCCAAGGCAATCCTAAGCAAAAGAACAAAGCAGGCAGCTTCAAATTACCCAACTTCAAACTATACAAGGCTAGAGTAAACAAAATAGCATGATAGTGGTACAAAAACAGGAACATAGACCAACAGAACAAAATAGAGAGCCCAGAAATAAGGTGGCACATCTACGACCATCTGATCTTTGACAAAGCTGACAAAAACAAACAATGGGGAAAAGACTCCCAATTCAATAAATGGTGCTAGGATAACCAGCTAGCCATATGCAGAAGATTAAAGGTCAGCCCCTTCTTTATACTGTACACAAAAATCAACTCAAGATGGACTAAAGACTTAAATGTAAAACCCAAAACTATAAAAACCCTGGAAGAAATCTAGGCAATACCATGCTGGACATAGGAATGGACAAAGATTTCAGGACAAAGAAACCAAAAGCAACCACAACAAAAGCAAAAATTGACAAATGAGATCTAATTAAACTGAAGAGCTTCTGCACAGCAAAAGAAACTATCAACAGAGTAAAGGACCTACAGAATGGGAGAAAATATTTGCAAACTATGCATCTGACAAATGTCTAATATACAGCACCTATAAGGAACTTCAACAAATTTACAAGTTCATGTACATGAACATGAACAGATATTTCTCAAAAGAAGACATACATGTGGCCAACAACCATATGAAAAAAGCTCAATATCACTGATCATTAGAGAAATGCAAATCAAAACCACAATGAGATACCGTCTCATACCAGTCAGAATGGCTATTATTAAAAAGTCAAAAAATACCAGACGCTGGTAAGGTTGCAGAGAAAAGGGAACACTCATACCCTGTTGGTGGGAATGTATATTAGTTCAACCATTGTGGAAAACAGTATGGAGATTCATCAAAGAGCTAAAAGCAGAACTACCATTTGACCCAGCAATCCTATTACTGGGTATATACCCAGAGGAATATAAATCTTCATACCATAAAGACATGCATGCAAATGTTCATTGCAGCACTATTCACAATAGCAAAGAGACAGAATCAACCTAAACGCCTGTCAATGACAGACTGGATCAAGAAAATGTAATATATATACACCATGGGATACTATACAACCACAGAAAAGAATGAGATCATTTCTTCTGCAGGAACATGGATGGAACTGGAGGCCATTATCCTTAGCAAACGCAGAAACAGAAAACCAAATACTGCTGTTCTTATTTATAAGTGGGAGCTAAATGATAAGAACTTATGAACACAAAAAAGAAAATGACACTGGGGTCTATCTGAAGGAGGAGGATGGGAGAAGGGAGAGGAACAGAAAAGATAACTCTTGGGTATGGGGCTTAATACCTGGGTAGTAAAATAATGTGTACAACAAACCCCTGTTGCACATGTTTACCTATGTAACAAACCTTCCATGAATCCCCAAATCCTAAAACAAAAGTTAAAAAAAAGAAAATACTGATTTAGGCAAAGATTATTAATTTGTGTTCATCAATAGGTACATGGTTGATAGAAAACAGAATTTGTGTAATGTCAGGATAATAACACAATTGATTACTTCCTAGCAATCAAAGAAAGAATTAGGCCATCACCGCCTTTAATCAAAGGACCAATCTCAGCCCTGTGGTGGGCCAAGAGGTATTACATCTTTGAATATAGTTTAATTCATCTTGCATTGTATCATTTAAGATGCATTCTAGTTCCAAATAATCAACTTGAATCATCAACCTTTTAGGTAGAACTTCTGTTTATAGAACAGATAACATCAACACCACAGGAAAGTAAGTAAACAAATCTGGGGAGTGGAACATTCCGCAGGACAATAGCCTGGTCTTTTCAATAGGTCAATGTCATAATCAATAGGAAAAGGGATGGTGCAACCAGCTGCCACACATGGACCTAGACTGGACACTCATATGTACAAACCACCTATAAATAATATTTTGGTATCAAATGGAGAAGTCTGAATATGGTATGCATATTATATAAAATGGAAGTTCAGTGAAACAGAAAATCAGAAATTAATAACTAAAAAAAGGGTAAGAAAAACAGCTTGTGGAGAAAATGATCTCACCTTAGTAAAAAAATTATATATGTGCATTTGTGCACAGAAAAATATGGACGAATATACACTAAGACAGTAGAGTAGTAATCTGGGTAGAAGAAAGGCAGTGTCTTAATTTTTGTATTTTTGTTTGCTGTATTTAAAATTTTTCACATTAAACTTCATATAATGTATATGCTTATATATTTATTAAATTATAAATATTAATATGTAGCATTCCTGAAAACTTAACTTAGATGCTTCCAACATATCACAAACCTAAGATGGCCAGTTTCCTTAACATAAATATGTCCAAAACATTCTCTTCTAGAGTGTTACTTATCTCAATTGTGTAAGTCATAAATCGTGTTGTCAACTTCTCACATCTCTCTTCCACAAACTGTCATATACAACCAATCACTAAGTCCTGTTGATTTTATTAACTAAAACTAGAAAGTCTTCAAGTTTCTTTTATTATCTATATGTACTGCCATCATAATTTCTTGCCTTGGAACTTATCTTGTTCCATAAACCTGACCTTTTCCTGGTTAATAACCAACCCATCCTCCTTTCCTATTATTTCCCCCTCCATACCTAAAGCTTCCCATTGCCCTCATGATAAAGTCCAAATAACTTTGTATGCCTTTGTAAGAACTCAATCCACCGGGACCTGCACAGGAGATGTCTCTGACATGTGTATGTATTTCTTTTGCACCTAAGATAATAATTTATATAGGAACCATCTCACTATAAACCTTCATATTTTGCAGTAACATCATTGAAGAGTCACATAAAGTCTCTGGCTGAGAAAGACCAAAAGGCTGTTACCATCTGATTTTCAGTGTTAAGATTTGCAGGGGAAAGCAGGTGACACTTACTTTATTCTATCCCAGCACCATTCTTTTTCCACTAAAATGCAATGTGTCAGTCATAAATCAAGTTGCCGTATCTGGCTGGATGTATTTATGGGGGGTTTCTATTCTTTTAAATGAGTGAATTTTTCTAACACCTTCCCCAATACCACATTGTCTTAATTATAATAAGTTTACAAGAAATCTTTCCTGCCTTTTCTCTTCTGAAATGCATTCTTCTTCGTAAAAGAGATGAACTCTTTACTGGTACATACCATTGCTAAAATGATACTTAGTACCTGTGGAGATAATGCTATATAACAGTTTCTGTACATTCACAGCTCTCTTATGTTCCGTGGTCACTGACTGCACAACAATCTTGAGAAGCAATACTAAAAACTATTGACTAAGAAACAGAATGGTAGTGAGGAAGAAAAAATTCCATTATCATAGTGAGGAAAATGGCTGCAGCATGTGATCTGATGGTGAATTAAGGTTGTTTTCTTTAATGGCACAAAAAAAAATCCATTGTGATGTATTTCTGTGACAGTGTACATTGTTGTAGTATTATAGTTACATATATCTGTTTATGTATTGTCAGCATATCAGGACATTAAGATATCAAGGTTGGAATTTACATACTTACCAATTATAACCCTAAATGATATTTGAAGAAAACATCACCTTAAACTGGAAATTAAATGTTAAAGGGAAATATTTTGGGCATATAGGGAACTTGGGAGTGGAGTGATAGGGAAAGTTACCTGGAAGTGAGGCTCTTTGAGTATACCAACCAGTTCTGCCACATTTTCATCCACATTTATTAGAGGAGTGATGTCTTCAAGAATTTCATTGACCAATTCCAAATTATTGTCACTGACAGCTTCTAGTTTGGAATCTTCTAGCCTCTCATGAGCCTGAAAAGATAACAGTGTATAAAGTAATAATACTGACTTGTTTTGCACCAGACAATGATTTATTTCCTGATTTCTTTCTTTTTCATAAAGTTTTAAAATATATTACTGGGAGGTTTAATTCATGTAAACCAAATTTAGTTCAATCAGAGGCAATATACAGATTTAACAGTAAGTATATAATGCAATATAATAAATCTGGGCCTCTAGTTCTATCTTGAAAGTCATGAAAAACTCACTTTTATAACTAAAGCATAAAAAAACTGGACAGGCCAGCTGACTATTTACAAAACCTATTACAGTCCCTTACCACCAAGAGAATTTCCTAATGACTTCCTAGAGTCAAGGCTCAAACTCTAGATGCTATTGTTACATTTCATTAAAATAAATGATTAAACATAATATAAACAAGAAATAGGAATGTAATCATTATATATGTTAATATTTTTTAAATGATAAAAATAATTTTGGAAACATCAGAATCCTGAAGCTCCTATCTTCCAATTTTGAAAATCAGCAGAAAAAAAAATGTCAATTTAGAGCAGGTGGCCCTTAAACTGGATTTTTGAAATACCATATAATTTAATTACGGAAATGATCCTCTCCTGTCATTTATAACTAAAGTTGTTTTTTTCTTAATCTCACAATCTTTTCCACAGAAAACAGACCATCAACCACACTGTCGCAGAAAGTAAGTAATTCTAATCATCCTTTCATGGTAGGAGTAAAGCAGAGTTTTAAGTTCAAACTGAGAACGGACATTAAGCAGGCTCCATCTTTTAACCATTCCTTGCTTTTGTGATAAATGGTTGCTATATAATTTTGAAGACAGGAAAAATATAATTATTAAGATTTAATTCATAAATAACACCACATAAGACGGCAAATCTTATATTTTAAGATTCATTTTAAGAATTGCTAAAGAAAAATCCACACTTCAAGTGGTAACCATATCAACTAAATCTTTTCAGATACCTGAATTATAATACTTTAGATGTTACTTCTACCATTCGGGGTGGACCCTTCAGAGTCCAAATAAAACATTCTAATTTTTAAAAGACAATTTTTCTTGTTTAAATCTATTTTACTAGGTAATTCATAAGATTAGTAAGTTCTTAAGTGGAAAGGAGAGCTACATATTAAGCAAGATTTTAAAGAAAGACCTTAAAAGAAGAAATTCTAAAAGTCATATGAAATACTGAGAAAGAAGAAAAAACTCTTAGTAAACAAAAATATCAAAAGACCAAATGTAATTTAAATAGAGGAAAAAGTTTTATGAGATTTAGATTTTTAAAAATAGACTAGAAAATCCCACAAAAAATAAAAATGGGTAAATTTGTAATTTTCTGAACATATAAGCCAGATAAGGATGGGAAGATGAAGACACTCAATATCTATCATAAAAAGAGTATCACAACTGGAAAAAAAAATACAGAAAATAATCTACAAAATTAGTCAACTCTTATGAAATAAGCTAGAATTGCCAATTGTTCAGATAGAAATATTTGCTGGCATAAACAACCACTACCTGATTTAGTACCTTTAACCTTGTGATACTCCAATACTCTTATGTTAGTATAAGAAGAAAGCTTCAAAGGAAAAAAAAAAAGGAAAGAAGCTTAACATCTAACGAACGGCTTTTTTGTGTGTGTTGGATACCATATTCAAGTAGTGTGTGTGCACATGTGTGTATTCAGGAAAGGTAGGTGTATTATACTCATGCTATAGATGGAGAAATCGATGCAAAAAAAGGTGAAGTGATTTGCTTGAGTTCATATTACTGGTGAACGAACAGCAGAATCAGGTACTAATACCAAGACTTGAACTCTTATGTACTAAAGCTTATTTTACTTCATCTTTATAGAGAGAGCCACTCTAACATTATCTTGCAGTTAATTATTCAATCCAGTAAATGATGCATTAGTCTCATTCACTTAAATGTATGACATACATCTTAGTTTAATTTAGTTGTTGCTTATTAGCATGTCTCTTCCAGTCTAGATGTGTTAATTCTGTTATACCATATCTATCCTCATAGTTATTTTATACTTCCATGGTTCAGAATACCACTTGTCCCTTAAGACTTTTACTCCTTTGCTCTAAGTAAGAGCTAAGAAGACCATTTATTTCTTCAGGAAAATGTTATATGATCAGCATCAGCACTTCAGACATCAGCAGTCCTTGGTTTAATTCAGGACTTTGGGACAAGTAAAGACCTGAAACGATCAACTTGAAAACTCTAATGTATCTTCATTCCTTAGTATGTGTATTAACCTAACGCTCCTAAATCGGGTGAGGAAAAGTAGGAATGTGGAAAGACTATTGGCAACAAAGAGAGAGGGAGTTGGGGGGAGTCATGTGAGAGGGCAGAATCATGTTAGAAAAAGAACCCAAAAGTATCTGAAGATTTTGTCATATTAGCCTCACAGTCTGGTTCTACAGAAGAAGAGAATCTCGCTAAAAAATACAGAAATTGGAAGGAGAAAGGTTTTTTTATAAACGGTAGCTATAAATATATTAACGTGGAAAAGCAACATACTTGGGTTCAACCAGGATTAATTTTACTTTTTCTAAGAAAGCAAATGCCGATCCACATTTATTAATATATATTTTTTTAAGCTATGAGATACTGTCAAAAACTTGAAACCTCTAATTCACTTTAAGGTCAGAATTTCTTTTAATTAGCCTTCAAGAGGCAAGTACCAACTTGAATTTAATTAATCAAACTAAAAAAGACAAGGAAAACACATATGCGTGTGCGGAAAAACCAGAAGAGCAAGTGAGCCATATGCTATTTAAATACATAAATCTTGTTTCCTTTTTTTTTTTTTAAAGAGCATTATTGGAACACTAACATAACTCAATAAAAATATATTTTACTTGCCACAAGTGGTTGGAAGAAAATTCTATGACTGGCATTGAATATTTGCAGCTGGTACAAATATGGCCTAGCCTTCTTACACATCCAGTTCTGAGAATTTTATTAACCACTGCACCTCTGAAAAATGAACTTCAGAGAAGAAAATGTTCTTTCAGAACTTCTGGGTATTTCACTCAAACACAATCCAACCATGTTTGCAAACAGAAGTTAAGGGCTGTATCTAAAGTGACAAATATTATTCTCTAATAATAATCATATTATGTGGAGAAACCTGGTCTTTCTAAAACACAAGGGCATTACTATAAATTTTGTTTCTATCTTTTTAGAAAAGGGCTAAGTATGTAGTACTTACTTATTAAATATTTCTTGAAAAAGCTAAGTAAATTGGAAATAAATTTGGCTGTGATCAAGAGTCACCCTCTTCTTTTAGAGACCTTAAACATGAAAGATGAACACATGTTCACAAATACTCAAAAATAAAAAAGAATTTTTGAACAGAAAGTAGAAATGAGACAGAGAATGGAGAACTTAATTTCTATTTTGCTTCTGTACACATTATATAAAAAAGAATGAGCTTTGCTCTGAAAAAAAAAAAAGATGAGTGAATACAAGTAAATCAGAATGAAATTCTATACTGAGTAAGGAACATATCAGAAATCTCCTAGTTTACCAAAATACAAGTTCCAGGATTAGATGAGTTGCATGTCAAGATACTCAGGAAACTTCTAAATAACACTGCTAAGCTACTCTTAGAGATATCTGTAGGGAGTACCTCATATATGTCTAAAAACTAGAAAAGGGAATACGTTAAATTTTTAAAAGAAAAAAGAACATTTTAAAGGACTGTCTTTAACAGTATTCACAGGAAATACAAAATAATCTTTTTATAACTTTTGAGAGGGAAAGATATTTCTAACTATAATACAAAATCTGAAAGCTATATACATTATTTCAGAAAGGCCCAATAAAATCAACTTCATGAACATTTTAAATTTCTCATCAAAATTTGACAAAGTCAAAATACAAATGAAAAAACTAGGGTCAAAACACAATTCATATTTAAGACAGAAACCTAATTTCTCTACTTATAAAGGACTTCTACAAATCAGTAATAAAAAGATCAACTCAAGAGAACTGGGTAAAAAGTTTGAACATAAAATTAACAGAAAAATTCAAGAACCTGTCTTAAAAAATTTAATTTTATATTTCTAATTAACACATAATATTGTACATATTTATGGTGTACAATGTGGTATTTCAATGCATGTATATACATAGTATAATAATCAAGTGGGGTAATTACCATATCCATTATTTTAAGTATTTATTTCTTTGGGGTGACAACATTCAAAATCTTCTCTTCTAGCTATCTTGAAATACGTATTACACTGTTATTTGCAATAGTCACCCTACTGTGTAACAAGTATGTCTTAAACATATGAAAAGCCACACAACTTCACTTATAAGAGAAGTACAAACTAAAACTTTATGAAATACCTTTTCTCTTTATCAGATTGGCAAGGATAAAAATTCTGATAACACATCATGTTAGTGAGAATGTAGAAGAAGACAGGTACTCTGACATATTTTTTCTAGTGGGAACATACACTGGCAAGCAAACTGACCACATCTACCAAAATTACAGTGATTCTTCTCAGATCTAACCTAAAGAGAGGGTGTGCGTGTGTATACAAAATAACATGTAGCAAGATTATACATCAGAGCATAACTGGTAAGAGAAAGGCCATCTAAATATCAGAAGGCTGACTCAACCTGACATATCCATACAATAAAATATTATGGAATATTAACAAAGAATGAAGTATGTTCATAGGTACTGATATAAAATCTTATGCCAAAAAAAAAAAAAATCAAGGTTTTGGATAGCAGTATAAATCTACAACTTCCATTATATTTACTAGATACTTTCCCTCAAGATCAGAAACAAGACAAAGATGTCCACTCTCATCACTTCTATTTAACATTTGTACTGGCAGTTATAGCCAGGACAATTAGGCAAGAAAAAAAAAAAGCCATTCAGGTTGAAAAGAAATAAAACTGTCTATATTCAGATGCCGTGACCTTGTATTTTAAAAATCCTAAGGAGTCCACTAAAAGATTATTTGAATAAAAAAATAAGTTCAGCAATAAGATCAATGTACAAAAATCAATTATATTTCTGTTCACTAGCAAATAGAAATATGAAAAACCTGAAAATGAAATTTAAAAAACAAGTCCATTCATAACAGCATCAAAAAGAAAAAATACTTAGGTTTAACAAAATAAGCGTAAAACTTATATTCTGAAAATTACGAAACACTGTTGAAAGAAATTAAAGATTTAAATAAATGTTCATGGATTAGAAGACTTACCACTGTTAAAATGGCAATACTCCCCAGAATGAACTATGGATTCAATGCAATGCCTACTGGAATCCCAGGTGACATGTTTATAGAAACTGACATATTGAATTACCCAGTTATATACCCAGGAGAAATAAAAACCGTCTACATAAAAGTGTGTCCAAGAATGTTTATGGCAGTACTATTCATAATATAGGTTGGGTATCCCTAATCCAAAAATCTAAAATCCAAAATGCTATAAAATCTGAAACTGAGAATTTTCTTAAATTAATGATGGACACCAAACCACAGATCCAGGAGGCTCACAGAAGGAGCAGGATTAAAACCCAAAATTCTAAGTCTAGGTATATTATATTCAAACTGCAGAAAATTTAAAACAAAATACTGAAAGAACTGGGTGTGTGCAGGAAACCTTACCTGTAGAGGAGCAAGCATAAGAATTATATTGAACTTCTCCTCAGGAAACATGTAAGCAGCAAGCAGAGAATAGAGTGAAATATTAAAAACGTTGAAAGGAAAAAAAAAAAAAAAAAAACTCCACCAACCTGGAATTATCTAACCAGTGAAGCTATCATTCAAAAGTCAGAAAAAAAGGACTTTTTCAAACAAACAAAAATTGAGCAAATTTGTTACTAGTATACCTGTCTTGCAAGAAACGTTAAAAGACATTCACCATAAAGAAGGAAATGGCGTAAGTCCAAAACTCAGGTCTACATAAAGAGTGCTCGAGAAAAATATAAAGGTAAAACAAAATCTTTTTTCTTCTTCCTAATTGATTTAATGGATAATAGTTTTATTCACAGCAATAACAATGTATTTGATGATTACAGCTTATGGATAAATGAAATGAATGACAGCAATATTACATGGGACAGGAAGGAAAAACTGTAAACAGTGTTATTTATAAGGGTTGCACTATCCATGAAGTGGTATAGTATAGTGTTATTTGAAAGTAGATTAGATTGCAAATGTATGCTGCGAAATCAAGGAGAAATGCTAAACAGTTTTTTTTTAAAGTCTAATTAATAAGCTGAAAGGAGAAAAAGATGAAATCATATAAAATGTTTAGTTAAAGCAAGAAAACAGAAAATGAGAAACACAAGGAAAAAAGGCAGGCAGGCAGGGAAGCAGGCAACAAATAGAAAACAGTAACAGTACAAAACATATTAATCAAATTACATCAATAATCATGTTAAACATTAATGATCTAAAACACTTAAAAGACACTGTCAGAGTGTATAAAAGAAGATCAAATTATATGTTGTCTACAAAAAACTTACTTTAAATACAAAGATATAGAGAGATTAAAACTAAAGGTATGGAGAAAGATGTATACATGCTAACATTAACTAAAAGAAAACTGCAGTAGCTATATTAATTTCAGACAGGGTAGACTTCAAATCAAGAAAAATTACTGAGAACAAAGAGAGACATTACATAATGATAAGAGTTAATTCCCTGAGAAGATATAACGATCTTAATGAATGTATGTTTAACAAAAGAGCATTAAAATACGGGAGGTAAAATCTGACAGAACTGCAACAAGAGATAGGTTAATCTACTATTATAGCCGAAGGCTTCAACATCCTACTAGCAGTATAGGCATAGCTTAGATACTGCAGTTTCTGTTCCAGATAACCACAATGAAGCAAAAACCGCAACAAAGTAAGTCACACAAATTTTTTTGTTTCCCTGAGTATATAAAAGTTACGTTTACATGATAAGGTGGCCTATTAAGTGTAACTGCAATATGTCTAAAAGACAATGTACATACCTTAATTTAAAAATACTTTAAAGGTTAAAATACTAATGATCAGAGCCTTCAGAGAGTTGAAATCTTTTTGCTAGTGGAAGGTCTTGCCTTGATGCTGATGGCTGCTGACTGATCAAGGTGGTGGTTGCTGAAGGCTTGGGTGGCTGTGGCAATTTCTTAAAATGAGACAACAATAAGGTTTGCGACATCGATGGACTCTCCTTTCATGAAAGATTTCTCCACAACATGCAATGCTGTTTGAGAGCATTTTATCCAAGCAAAACTTCTTTCAAAATTGGAGTCAATTCTTTCAAGTCCTGCTGCTGCTTTATCAACTAAACTTCATGTAATATTCATAATCCTTTGTCATTTCAACAATTTTCACAGCATCAAGAGTATACTCCATTTCTAGAAACCACTTTCTTTGCTCATCCATAAGAAGCAACTCCTCATCTGTTCAAGTTTTATCATGACATTGCAGCAATGTAATCACATCTTCATGTTCCACTTCTATTTCTTGTTCTCTTATTGTTCCCAACACATTGAAAATATGACTGAACCCCCACAAAGTTATCCATGAGAACTGGACTCAACTTCTCCCAAACTCATATAAATGTTGATATTCTGGCCTTCTCCCATGCATCACAAATGTTCTCAATGGCATCTAGAATAGTAACACTTTCTGGAAGGTTTTCAATTTACTTTATCCAGATACATTAGAGAAAATCGAAATCTATGGCAGCTGTAGTTCTATGAAATGTATTTAAACACAACTCGAAAGTCAAAACTACCCCTTAATCCGTGAGCTGCAGAACAGATGTTGTGTTTGCAGGAATGAGAACATTCCTCTCCTCGTACATTTCCATCAGAGCTCTTGGGTGACCAGGTGTGTTGTCAATAAGCAGTAGTATTTTGAAAGAAATGTTTTTTTTCTTGAGCAGTAATTCTCAACAGGGGGTTAAAATATGCAGCACACCATGCTGTTAACAGATGTACTGTCATCTAGGCTTTGTTCTTCCAGTTAGAGGGCGCAGGCAGAGTAGACTTAGCATATTTCTTAAGAGCTCTAGGATTTTCAGAATGGTAAATGAGCATTGGCTTCCACTTAAAGTCATCAGCTATATAAGCTCCTAACCAAAGAGCCTGTCCCTTTGAAGGCAGGTATTGACCTCTCTAGCTGTGAAAGCCCTAGATGTATCTTCTTCCAATACAAGGCTGTTTTGTCTGCATTGAAAATCTGTTCTTTAGTGTAGCCACCTGCATCAATGATCTTAGCTAGATCTTCTAGATAACTTGTTGCAGGTTTTTTTTTTTTATCATTATACTTTAAGTTCTGGGATATATGTGAAAGACGTGCAGGTTTGTTACATAGGTATATATGTGCCATGGTGGTTTGCTGTACCCGTCATCCACATTTCTCCTAATGCTATCCCTCCCCTTGACACCCACCCCTCAACAGGCCCCAGTGTGTGACGTTCCCCTCCCTGTGTCCACATATTTTCACTGTTCATCTCCCACTTATGAGTGAGAACATGCAGTGTTTGGTTTTCTGTTCCTGTGTTAGTTTGCTAAGAATGATGGTTTCCAGCTTGATTCACGTCCCTGCAAAGGGAATAAACTCATTCTTTTTTATAGCTGCATAGTATTCAAATGTGTATATGTGCCACATTTTCTTTATGCAGTCTATCATTAATCGGCATCTGAGTTGGTTCCAAGTCTTTGCTATTGAAATAGTACTTTTGCTATTGAATAGTACTGCAATAAGCATACATGTACATATGTCTTTATAGTAGAATGATTTACAATTCTTTTGGGTATATATCCAGTAATGGGACCACTGGGTCAAATGGTTTCTAATTCTAGATCCTTGAGGAATCGCTACACTGTCTTCTACAATGGTTGAACTAATTTACACTTCCACCAATCATGTAAAAGTATTCCTATTTCTCCACATCCTCTCCAGCATGTTTCCTGACTTTTTAATGATTGCCATTCTAACTGGAGTGAAATGGTATCTTATTATGGTTTTGATTTGCATTTCTCTAATGACCAGTGATCATGTGCTTTTTTTCATATGTGTGTTGGCTGCATAAATGTCTTTTCTTGAGAAGTGTCTGTTCATATCCTTTGCCCACTTTTTGGTGGGGTTGTTTTATTGTAAATTTGTTTAAGTTACTTTCTGGATATTAGCCTTTTGTCAGGTGGATGGATTGCAAAAATTTTCTCCTGTTCTGTTGGTTGCCTGTTCACTCTGATGTTAGTTTCTTTTGCTGTGCAGCAGCTCTTTAGTTTAATTAGATCTGATTTGTCAATTTTTGCTTTTGTTGCAATTGCTTTTGGTGTTCTAATCATGAAGTCTTTGCCCATGCCTATGTCCTGAATGGTACTGCCTAGGTTTTCTTCTAGGGTTTTTATGGTTTCAGGTCTTACATCGAAATCTTTAATCCATCTTGAGTTGATTTTTGTATGAAAGGGGTCTAGTTTCAGTTTTCTGCATATGGCTAGCCAGTTTTCCCAACATGATTTATTAAATAGGAAATCCTTTCCTCTTTGCTTGTTTTTGTCAGATTTGTCAAAGATCAGATGGTTGCAGATGTGTGGCGTTATTTCTGAGGTCTCCATTATGTTCCATTGGTCTATGTACCTCTTTTGGTACCAGTACCATGCCGTTTTGGTTACTGTAGCCTTGTAGTATAGTTTGAAGTCAGGTAGCATGATGCCTCCAGCTTTGTTCTTTTTGCTTAGGATTGTCCTGACTATACAGGCTATTTTTTGGTTCCATATGAAAGTTAAAGTATTTTTTTTTCTAATTCTGTGAAGAAAGTCCATGGTAGCTTAATGGGAATAGCACTGAATCTATAAATTACTTTGGGCAGTATGGTCATTTTCATGATATCGATTCTTGCTATCCATGAGCATGCAATGGTTTTCCACCATTTGTTTCTGTCCTATCTTATTTCCTTGAGGAGCCGTTTGTAGTTCTTCTTGAAGAGCTCCTTCACACCCTTTGTAAGTTCTATTCCTAGGTATTTTATTCTCTTTGTAGCAATTGTGAATGCAAGTTTACTCAAGATATGGCTATTATTGGTGTATAGGAATGCTTCTAATTTTTGTACATGGATTTTGTATCCTGAGACTTTACTGAAGTTGCTTACTAGCTTAAGGAGATTTTGGGCTGAGATGATGCAGTTTTATCAGAGACTAGGATGGCAACCCCTGCTTTTTTTTGTTTTTCATTTGGTAATTATTTCTCCATCCCTTTATTTTGAGCCTACGTGTGTCACTGCACATGAGATGGGTCTCCTGAATACCGCAGACTGATGGGTCTTGACTCTTTATCCAATTTGCCAGTCTGTGTCTTTTTTTTTTTTTTGAGATGGAGTCTTGCTCTGTCACCCCAGCTAGAGTACAGTGGCATAATCTCAGCTCACTGCAACCTCCACCTCCCAGGTTCAAGTAATTCTCCTGCCTCAGCCTCACGAGTAGCTGGGAATACAAGCACCTGCCACTGTGCCCAGCTAATTTTTGTGTTTTTAGTAGACATGGGGTTTCACCATCTTGGCCAGGCTGGTCTCAAACTCCTGACCTCGTAATCCACCTGCCTTGGCCTCCCAAAGTGCTGGAATTACAGGCGTGAGTCACCACTCCTGGCCAGTCTCTTTTTTGTCGTTTTTGAGACAGAGTCTCACTCTGTCACCAGGCTGGAGTGCAGTGGTGCGATCTTGGCTCACTGCAACCTCCGCATCTTGGCTTCAAGTGATTATCCTGCCTCAGCCTCCCAAGTAGCTGGGACTACAGGTGTGCGCTGCTATGCCCAGCTAATTTTTATATTTTTAGTAGAGATGGAGTTTCACCATGTTGGCCAGGATGGTCTCAACCTCTTGACCTCGTGATCTGCCCACCTCAGCCTCCCAAAGTGCTGGGATTACAGACATGAGTCACCACACCCAGCCCAGTCTGTGTCTTTTAACTGGGGCATTTAGCTCATTTACACTTAAGGTTAATATTGTTATGTGATCCTGTTATTATAATGCTAGCTGATTATTTTGCCCATTAGTTGATGGCAGTTTCTTCATAGTGTCAATGGTCTTTACATTATGGTATGTTTTTGCAGTGGCTGGGACCAGTTTTTCCTTTCCATATTTAGTGCTTTCTTCAGGAGCTCTTGTAAGGCAGGCCTGGTGGTGACAAAATCCCTCAGTATTTGCATGTCTGTAAAGGATTTTATTTCTCTTTCACTTATGAAGCTTAGTTTGGCTGGATATGAAATTCTGAGTTGAAATTCTTTTCCTTAAGAATGTTGAATATTGGCCCCCACTCTCTTTTGGCTTGTTGGGTTTCTGCAGAAAGATCTGCTGTTAGTCTGATGGGCTTCGCTTTGTGGTAACCCCATCTTTCTCTCTGGCTGCCCTTAACATTTTTTCTTTCATTTCAACCTTGGTTAATCTGACGATTACGTCTTAGGGCTGACTCTTCTCAAGGAGTACCTTTTTGGTGTTCTTTGGATTTCCTGAATTTCTATGTTGGCTGTCTTGCTATGTTGGGGAAGTTCTCCTGGATAATATCCTGAAGTGTGCTTTCCAACTTGGTTCCATTCTCCCTGTCACTTTCAGGTATATCAATCAAACATAGGTTTGGTCTTTCCACATAGTCTCATATTTCTTGGAGGCTTTGTTTCCTTTTCATTCTTTTTTCTCTCATCTTGTCTTCACGCTTTATTTCATTAAGTTGATGTTCAATCTCTGATATCCTTTCTTCCACCTGATCGATTTGGCTACTGATACTTGAGTATGCTAAGTTCTCGTGCTGTGTTTTTCAGCTCCATCAGGTCACTTATGTTCTTCTCTAAACTGGTTATTCTAGTCAGTATTTCGTCTTGACTTTTTTTCAAGGTTCTTAGCTTCTTTGCATTAGGTTAGAACATACTCCTTTAGCTCAGACGAGTTTGTTACTACTCACCTTCTCAAGCCTACTTCTGTCAACTTATCAAACTCATTCTCCGTCCAGCTTTGTTTCCTTGTTGGTGAGGAGTTTTGATCCTTTGGAGAAGAGGCGTTCTGGTTTTTGGAATTTTCAGCCTTTTTTGCACTGGTTTTTCCTCATCTTCATGGATTTATCTACCTTTGGTCTTTGCCATTGGTGACCTCTGGATGGGGTTTTTGTGTGGTGGTTCTTTTTGTTGATGTTGATGCTATTGGTTTCTGTTTGTTGGTTTTCCTTTTAACAGTCAGGCCTCTCTTCTGCAGGTCTGCTAGAGTTTGCTGGAGGTTCACTCCAGACCGTTTGCCTGGGTTTCACCAGTGGAGGCTGCAAAATGCAAAGACAGCTGCCTGCTCATTCCTCTAGAAGCTTTGTCGCACAGGGGCACCTGCCAGATGCCAGGCGCAGTTCTCCTGTATGAGGTATCTGTCGACCCCTGCTGGAAGGTGTCTCCCTGTCAGGAGGCACGGGGGTCAGGGACCACTTCAGGAGGCAGTTTGTCCCTTAGCAGAACTCAACTGCCATGCTGGGATATCTGCTACTCTCCTCAGAGCCGGCAGGCAGGAATGCTTAAGTCTGCTGAAACTGTGCCCACAGATGCCCCTTACCACGGGTGCTCTGTCCCAAGGAGACAGGAGTTTCATCTATAAGCCCCTAACTAGAGCTGCTGCCTTTCTTTCAGAGATGCCCTGCCTAGAGATCAGGAATCTAGAGAGGCAGTCTGGCTATAGTGGCTTTGAGGTGCTGCGGTGGGCTCCACCCAGTCCGAATTTCAGGGCAATTTTGTTTACACTGTGAGGGAAAAACTGCCTACTCAAGCCTCAGCAATGGCAGATGCCTCTCTTCTCACCAAACTCCAGTGTCCCAGGTTGACTTCAGACTGTTGTGCTGGCAGCGAGAATTTCAAGCCAGTGGATCTTAGCTTGCTGGGCTGCGTGGGGGTGAGATCCGCTGAGTTAGAACACTTGGCTTCCTGGCTTCAGCCCACTTTCTAGGGGAGTAAACGATTCCTTCTTGCTGATGTTCTAGGAACCACTGGGGTACAGATAAAAAAACTCCTGCAGAAAGCTCGGTGTCTGCCCAAATGGCCTCCCAGTTTTGTCCTTGAAACCCAGGGCCCTTGTGGTATATGTACCAGAGGGAATCTCCTGGTTTGCGGATCATGAAGACCCTGCGAAAAGTGTAGTATCTGGGCTAGATAGCACTGTACCTCACAGCATGGTCTCTCATGGCTTCCCTTGGCTAGGGGAGATGGTTCCCCTACCTCATGTGCTTCCCAGGTGAGGTGACACCCTACCCTGCTTCTGCTCACCCACCATGGGCTATATCCACTGTCTAACCAGTCCCACTGAGATGAACTGGGTACCTCAGTTGGCAATGCAGAAATCATCCGGCTTCTACAATGGTCTCACTGGCAGCTGCAGACTGGAGCTGTTCCTATTCAGCCACCTTGCCTGGGAATCCCTGTTGTAGCTTTTACATTGACACTTGCTGCTTCACTTTGTACTTTTATGTTACAGAGATGGCTTCTTTCTGTAAGCCTAATGAACTAACTTCTGCTAGCTTCAAACTTTTCTTTTGTAGCTGTCTCCCCTCTCACAGTCTTCACAGAATTGAGAAGAGTTAGAGCTTTCCTCTGAATTAGGCTTTGGTTCAAGGGAATACTGTGGCTGTCTTGATCCTCTATCCAGACTACTCAGACTATTTTGCATCAGCAAAATAAGGTGGTTTGCCTTCTTATCATGTGTGTGTTCACTGAAGTAGCACTTCTAACGTAAGAACTTTTCCTTTACATTTACAACTTAGCTGTTTGGCCCAAGAGGCCTAGCTTTCAGCATGTCTCATGTTTTAATAGGCCTTCTTCATTAAGTTTAATCATTTCTAACTTTTGATTTAAAGTGAGGGATGTTTAACTTTTCCTTTCATGTGAATACTTAGAGGCCATCATAGGGTTGTAAACTGGCCTAATTTCAATATTATTGTGTCTCAGGGAACCAGAGATTTGAGAGAGAGAGATGAGAGAATGACTGGTAGGCAGAAGCAGTCAGAACACACAACATTTATTAAGTTAACCATTTTATATGGGCATGGTTTATGGCACCCCAAATAACTATGAGTAACATCAAAGATCAGTGATCACAGATCAACATAAGAGATATAATGAAAAAGTTTGAAATACTGCAAGAAATACAAAAATATGATACACAGAAAAAACGAGCACATGCTGCTGGAAAAATGGTGCTAACAGACTATGGCAGAGTTGCTGTAACTTTTCAATTTATTAAAAAGGCAGTATCTGCAAAGTGAAATGCAAAAGTACAGGGTCTGCCTACATTTCTTCTTCCCTCTCTCCTTTCTTTCTGGAATACAAACTATATATATATTACATATTTCACTATGTTTCACATATTCGGCTATCTTTTTTTATTCTTTCTTCTCTATTCATTTTTGTTTGAATATTTTCTATTAATCTATCTTTAAATTCGCTTATTCCTTCTTCTGTTGTGTCTAGTCTTCTATAAGTGAACAATTTCAGATACTGTATTTATCCTAAAATGCCCATTTATTTTTTATTCTGATTTTCTAATAATATTTTACGTTATTTTTTCTCCCTTTTCTTCTATTAAAAATACATTAATAAGTTATTTTAAAATTCTTGTGTATAAATGCTAATAAAAGAACCATTTATGGGAATGCCTCTGTTGTTTCTCTCATGATTAGCAGCCAGATATTCCTGCCTCTCTGCATATATAGCAATGTGCATCTATCTCTTTTATCTCTCTACTTGTTACACTGAGAGTGCTGACCTGCTGTGACTTACTATTTCTTTCTTGGAAGCAGAATTCCTCCCCTATTCCTGGGATTTTTTTTAACTTATATTGTAGGAATACTGAACTACCATTCTTTTTCCTTATTAAAAATCTGCTTGAATGTTGCATATTATTGGGTAATTATTTGCTTTATTTCATTTTTATCATCAAAAGAGTACAGTAGCACCTTACCTGCTCAAAAGTCATCCAACCATTGCAATTGTTAAGCATAAGAAACAAGATGATCCTCTGAAAGGCCAACATCAATGGCACAAAACCAATAAATTTTTACTCACGCCAGTTCTTAAGAATAAGTATACACACACATACACATATCCCATCAACCTGTGTTGTAGGAGGCAGAACACAGAATTTGATGACAGAAGACATGGCCTAAACCTTATCTGCCATTTGCTAGCCGAGAGACCTTAGGTACAACACTTACTTACTTTGAGTCTTAGTTTTCAATTCAAAAGTTGTTGAAAGATAAAACAGTATATTTTAAATTCACAGATGTTGTGAAGACAAAAGTGTATTTTAAAGACCTTTGTAAACTGTAAGCATGTTGTAAATGCCTTATTATATAGTTTTTAAATCTATAGATCAAAAGCTATAAATTAAATAAACATGGAGCTAACAGTGTAACAGACACATGGACAGTAACTGACAATCAACAGAATAACTTCAAGAGAGGAGTAAAAAACTATTTTAAAAGTACAATAAGAACTCAGATAAGCTATTTAATATAAACTGAAACAGTTCCTACTAATTTCAACAGACCCTGGAGCTATTACTTTAACACAATAGGAATTAATGTTTATGACAAGCTTAAATCTGAAACAATACCCTGTATATTACTATTAAAATATAAAAATATCTAATGAACACTGGAAAGAGTGTAACAAAAAAATGACTAAAATAAAAATTCCACTTGGATTATCTGCAAGTAGATTTGTTTCTACTTAAGGGCCTTTATACCATGTGATTTTGGCATGAGTAAATATGTAAATAAAATGAAGAATGTGCATCATTGGCCAGGTGTGGTGGCTCACACCTGTAAACCCAGCACTTTGGGAGGCCAGGTGGGTGGGTCATTTGCGGTCAGAAGTTCGAGAGCAGTGGGGCCAATATGGTGAAACCCTTCCTATACTAACAATACAAAAATTAGCCAGGAGTGATGGCACGCACCTCTAGTCCCAGCTACTCCAGAGGCTAAGGCAGGAGAATCACCTGAAGTTAGGAGGCAGAGGTTGCAGTGAGCCAGGATCATGCCACTGCACTCCAGCCTAGGCAACAAAGCAAGACTCCATTAAAAAAAAAAAAAAAAAAAAAAAAAAAAAAAGAATGGTCATAATTAACTAACTAGTATAAAACTTCGTAAAAGTTTTTTTTAAGAAGTATTTGAATAAA
>CAUYLG010029724.1:0-44891 GCA_963573385.1 Cacajao melanocephalus | reverse complement strand
AAGGGCAGCTGGTTACCCATTTTTATGGTTATTTATTGATGATATGCTAAACAAGGGGTGGATTATTGATGCCTCCCCTTTTTAGGCCATATAAACTGTAACAAGTAACTTGCTGAGGTTGCCATGGCATTTGTAAACTGTCATGGTGCTGGTGGGAGTGTAGCAGTGAGGACGACCAGAAGTCACTCCCGTGGCCATTTCGGTTTTGATAGGTTTTGGCTGGCTCCTTCACTACAACCTGGTTTATCAGCAAGGTCTGTATGACATGTATTATGTGCTGACTTCCTGTCTCATTCCGTGACTTAGAATGTCTTAACTATCTGGGAATGAAGTCCAGTAGGTTTAAGCCTCATTTTACCCAGCTTCTATGTAAGATAGAGTTGGTGTGGTTCACATGTCTCTGACATCTGCACATTGCCATCTAATTTCCCATATTATTTAACTATAGGATATGTAGGGCTGTTGCAAGTATTTGATAAGGCATAAGGCTTTATTTCAGATATATATAATATTCTTTTATTTTCTTGTTTTTTTCTATATTATAGTCACTTAAATATATTACCCACTATTGAAATTACATATACTAATATTAAATGTTCAAAATAGATTTTCTTGACCTAAATCACGTTCTATTTTTGCATCTAGCCAGTTTGGTTTTGTTATCACCCTCTTAGCTCCTGTTTTTTGGTTGTTCTGTAACTGACAAAACTTTGGGATTTCTCATAAATTATTCTTAAACCAATTTCCTTAGAATTCTATAGATTTTATATTTCTAACTTTCCCTTCAGCAGTTTTTAACTTACTGTATTTTTTTAATTCATTGGGCCAACAGTAACTGATATGATCTCCAGTAAAGATGCCAAACTTAATTATATAACCATCATCCTGCCTTAGCATTGCAACCATTTTTAATGCCTCTGAGGACACCAGTGATTTACTCAAGACAGAGTCAAGAATAGCTCCCTGTCTTGTAAGTTTTAAAGTGAACTCTTCCCAGAACCCATTGTTTATGGCACCGTGGAATTACTTCCACAAACTGTGCCCCAATGTGACATTCATCATATCTATTTTATTGCATCCCCTTTGGTCTTTCAACATTTTGAATTTGCTATCACTTCTCATTTGCTCATTTCCTTTGCCATGTGGATGGTGATTTAGTGGAATAATACACAACTGAGTTAGAATTCTAGCTCTGTCACTTACAGGATGTGTGACCTTCAAGATGTTATTTAACATTTATGAGACTCAGTTTTCTCATTTGCAAAACAAAAAAGGAGAATTATGCCTGCATAGTGGTGCTATTTTGAACATTGCATGAGATAACGTATGTAAAAATCCCTAATGCGTTTCCGGGAACATAAGAGGTCTTGAATGATTTTTCCCTTTCTTCTCCTTGGTTGAAGGGGCCTATAAAACCAAATTCATAGGTTCAATTTCTGTATGCCCTATGGCAGTACAACAAAATTGGATATATCAATGAAACTGGATTGAGATATTACAATATACTATAAGGTTTAGAAGAGTTTTAAGAAATAATTTCGTGTAACCTCTTATCTTCAACTCTATGCAGACACCTTTCTAATGAATTGTAGGGAACACAAAAATAGGTCTAGAGTTCTATATTCACAATGAGTTTATATTTTGGAATGGAGAATTATATGTCAGCCAATAATTACAAAAGGAAGTTCTTATTTCTGATTATTGGGAGCTAAGTAGGGCTTCTTGGAGTACATTACATTCGAGCTGAGCCTTGGAGAATTAGTAGGATTTTTGCAGGTAGGTATAGAAAACATCTATGTTGATTTAAAGTTTAATACAAGTGGGCTTCTTTGGATCTCAAGTTGTGTACTCTCATATGCTAGAAAGATCTTTAATATTTCTGCTCTTCCTCACCAGAAACGCCATTATAGGGTAGATGTAAATAAGCCTATTTTCTGAAGAAGAAGATGTTTTACTCAAGAAAGGAGCATATCTTCTCCTTTGTTACAGCAGTACTTGATCATAACTGTACACACTACATTGATGTATCTGTCACTCCACAGGGCTGTGAATTCATTTACCAAGTGTCTACTCAGTGCCAGGGATTCTTCTAGGGAAAACAAGACATAGATCCCTGTCCTCATGAAGGATATGTTCTAATAGGGAGAGACAGGTGATAACCATAATGAATAATATGTACATGTACATGTATTTATAAAGGTATATAAGTTGCCACAAGACACGTAGGGAACAAAACAAAAAGAGAAGAGGGTAAAATAGTAGCCAGTATTGGGGGAGAATGGGGCAGTCTGTAATTTTCAATAAGAAAAACTGACAGATATATCTGAGGAGGTGACATTTCATTAGACTTGAACAGGTGAGAGAGTCATACTTGCTAATATCAATGAAGAGAGATTTGTAGGCAAAGATTCTAAATTAAGACTGTGCTTGGTGTGTTGCTAAATAGCTAAAAGACCAGGCAGCCTAGAGGGAAAAAAGAGCAATAATAAAATAATGAAAATGATACAATATTATCTCAGAGCAATAACATGTCGATGATGGTAGACAGATTGAATCATCCTTGCAGATGACTGTAAGGTCTTGGGCTTTTACAGTGAGTGAAATGTGGAACCAGTGCAGCATGTTGTACGACGAAGTGATACAATATGACTTGCATTTTTAAATTTTTATTCTTGAATTGTAGTAAAATTAGATCGGTATGGTGGGAAGAGCAGGGAGGGAGGGTAGGCAAACATAGCAGGCTAGTGCTGTCATCTAGGTGAGAGATGATCGGGATGCAGACCAAAATAATAGGTGGATTTTAAATCTATTTTGATGATAGAGCCAATGGGATTTGTAATATATTTATGGAATGTGAAGGTATAAGAGAAAGAGAGAAGCCAAGAATCAATCCAAGGAAGGGGGCATCTAACTTAAATGGGAAAGCAGGTGGAAGTGGCATATTTAGGGAGAAAGATTAGTTCAGTGTTGGACATGTTGATTTGAAATGTCAATTCTACATCTATGTGGACATATTGAGTAGGCAGATGGAGACATGGTTCTGATGTCAGGAGAAAAATCGGAGATAAAAATATATACATTTGATATCTTCAGCATCAAGAGAGTACCAAGATTAATCCAAGCGTTTACATGTGATCACCAGGAAAGTGGTGGCAACACAGAAGGAAAAGTCAAAGACTGAGCCCACGATCACTCTAAAATTAAGAAGTAGAGAAGAAGATGTAGAACCACCAAAATAAGTTATGAAGTAGTAACCAGTGAAGCCAGATAAAAATTAGCAGAGGGATAAAGGAAAATGAAGAGACAAGAATATGAAAGAGCAGAAAAGGTAAACTGAGTCAATTACCTGTGAAAGAACAGGTAGGTTGAGAACTGAGAAGTGACCACTGGATTTAGTAATATGGACATTATTGGTGTCCTTGACAAAAAGAGTATTAATAAAATGTTGGAGGCAAAGACTACCCTTGCCTGAATTTAAGAGGAAATGAGAGAAAAGGAATCAAAGATATGTGTCAACAACTTTTTTGAGGCTATATTCTCCTATAAGGACAGAGAAATAGGACATAAATTGGATGTTCTTCATGTTCACCACATTGAAATTTTATAGTAACTAGACTAATGTTGTAAATAACAAAATCATTTTGAATAAATGAAGGAAGAAAATTAGGTCTCTGTCTACTAAATTTGACTCATTTAACTCCAGGAGAAAAAGTATTTAGATAATTCCTCTTCCTCGGTACCCACACTCATTCAGGTGCCCCAGGCTGTAAACTATATCTTTAAAATAAGCTCTGTTCATTCTTGACACATCTCTTTTTAGATATCATTGAAACTCAGGTACCTCCTGCAATTACCACCTAACTGATCTCCCTGTGTCCATCCTCTTACTCCGCTCATTCGATGTGTAAAAACTGCCTGATGAGTTGTCCTCATTCAGACTATTCTTCACTTGCAGTGTTTCCATAGTGTATGAAGAATACACTTCAGACTTCATGCCTTCTCCTCATGTTCCAGACAAATGAAACAGTGGTTTTCTCTGTGTTATAAAGATGCCTTTTGATTTTTCATCATCACATTTTAACTCTTTGTTTCATCCACATGTAACTTCCTTTCTATGTTATATACAATCTAATTATTTTTTAAAGTATTTGCTACAGCCAGAAGCAGTGGCTCATGCCTGTTATCTCTGCACTTTGGGAAGCTGAAGCAGGCGGATTCCTTGAGCCCAGGAGTTCAAAACCAGCCTAAGCAACATGATGAAATTCTGTCTCTACAAAAAATACAAAACTTAGAGGGTAGTGGTGGTGTGTGCCTGTAGACCCTCGTTCTGGGGAGTCTGAGGGCAAAGGATCAATTCAGCTCAGGAAGTCAAGGCTACAGTGAGGCATGGTTACACTACTGCACTCCAGCCTTTGTGATAGAATGAGGCCCTGTCTCAAAAAAAAAATCAAGAAATGTCTTACACTGACCTTCCTCTCTTAAAATCTTTCCTCATTCTACAAAATGTCAAAACCCCTAAACTATCATATAATTATTTCTCAACTTTTCTTGTGATCTTTTTTGTTGTTTTATAGCTTGTATTATAGTTATTTGTATATTATACTCATTCACCTTCCAATCCACATCCAAATACAAATAAATCATTATTATACTCCATAGGTTTTCCTACTGTTTTAAGGACAGATTTATAACTGTATTAGTCTGTTTTGTGTTGCTGTAAGAGAATACCTGAGACTGGGTACCTTATAAGGAAAATATATTTATTTGGCTCATGGTTGTGGAGGTTGAGAAGTTCAAGGGCGTGGCCTTGGCTTCTGGTGAGGACTTCTGTGCGGCATCACAACCTAGTAGAGAAAGTCAAAAGGAAAATGGACACCTATAAGGAGGGGAAATCCTGTGGGGTGTTCTGGCTTTACAACAACCTACTCTCATGGGAATGAATTCATTCCTGCAAGAGCCAACACAGTCTCTCAAGAGTGAGAACAGCATCAAGCCATTCAGGAGGGATTTGTTCCTATAACCCAAACACCTCCTACTTGGCCTCACCTCCTAACAGTGCCATATTGAGGATTATATTTCAACATGAGTTTTGGTGGAGACGAATCCACCATGTCCAAACCATAGCAACAGGTTATATACACCACAATCAAAGAACTCAGTTTCTCACTTCATTACTCATCTTTTTGGTCTTCTTTAACCTATCAAAAATTGGACTCCAATTAAAAAAAATTAAAATTATGCATCTTTAGGATTATATGTACTCTTCAAATATACAAATCTTCAGAGTTATATGCAATGAAATATTAATAGCAATCGTAATAATTGTACTATCAATAACAATTAACACTGGCAGAGGACTTACAATATGCTGGGTGTTTTTCAAAGCGCTTCAGCCTCAGGATGGCCTCCAATGATCCTCACTTCTTGAGATTCATGCAGTTGTATACTCCCCTCCCACACTGAGTAGGGCTGACCTTATACCAAATAAGTTATTGCAGAAATGATGATATGTAACATCTAAGAGTAGATACTCAAATACATTAGAGTCTTCACCTTGATTTCTTTTGGGTCACTTACTCTGTGGGAAGCCAGCTGCTCCCCATGAAAAGGAAACACCTAAGCAGCCTGTGGAGAGGACTTCATGGGATGAAGCTGAGGCCTTCTGCTCATGGCCATTATCAACATGCCAGCCAGACAAATGAACCTCCTTTGAAACAGGTCCTTATCCCTCGTCAAACCTTCAGATGACAATAGTGCCCATCACTATCTTAATTGCAACCTCATGAGGGACTCTGAGACAGTATTTACCTAACTCATTCAAAGATTTCTGATGCAAAGAAACTGTGACAGATACTAAAGGTGTACTATTGTTTAGCACCGTTATGTTTAGAGTAATGTGTTATACAGCAACACATAAATAATCTGTAATTAGCTCACTCCATGATGTCAGGTAGGTGACATAACCTTGAACTTCTAAATTAATGAAAGCATTGGAAGAGAACATAACAGTGCATCCTTCCTAACTTAAACATTGTTTTTGTATATGTCCTACCTTACTATCTTTTAGAAAAAAAAAAAATTCAGTCTTCCACAAGAACAGCCTCTGTTGATGACCATCTATTTTCTCTGCAGTGGCCTTTTGCCATATCTAACTCATTGGTCTTTAATGCTCTTTTTGATATATTGTCCAATACATCCATAAACCCACCCCCAGAATGTTATAGGAGGCTGGCATAATGCTAACTCTTTTAAACCACAAGGGAAGCAAATGCTTCTAATTTATGCTGCCTTTTTATTTCCTACATAATTTTGATTTTAATGCTTCATCTCGACCACATCAATATCCTTTTGCCACTAGCAATTGAAAACAAAAAGTAAATGTTTCATTTCTCCTCTTGGCCAACTAATGGGTATTATTCATGGTTCTGGGACTCGATGTGGATGGAAGGAGCTATGATTAACTTTGTAGAAGGGTTTTAATATATTGGGAAGCACTCAATTTGAAATTCTAAAGATCTGAATAATAGTTTCTGTCACTACCAACCTGCAAAATCTTTGGCTAGTTTGCTGTTGTTGTTGTTGCTGTTTTGACTTATCAACAAAAGATATTAAAATAGCTTGCCCTAGTCCATTACACCATAGAATAATTGAAAATATATTGGTTTCTAAGGAATTTATAGCGTCAGAGTCAGAGTCCATTGGTAGAAGACCTTTATTAACAGCTAACTTAAAGCACATAGCCCATTATCTAATGTGAAATCTAAGTGTAAGTCTGACTCAAAATGAAAGAGAGGTCACAAAAAATGGGGAGGTACTGATATTACCATAGCTTTCTACATCCCCTTTCAACCCAACACCAAGACTGCTTTTCTTGTGTCAGAAAGTAAAAGGATCCAAATTAAGAGAAGATATTATCAGTATCAATATGATAAATAAGATTTTTACATTCTAGTATTTTTTCTATGAGGACCTTTTCCCACATTTTTCTTGTAATCCCTGAGTATATTATGTCTATACCTGTAGTCACCAGTAAATATAAAGTTAATTACAGAACTGTATCTGCCAGCAATGTGTTAGTAGGTTGTTTTTTGTAAAAAAAAAATTAAATAGATTATACATACTGCTAGCAGGAAACAAGAGAGGCTATTAAGGTGTTTATTTTCACTAACATAGAGGCTATAAATATAGAGAAAGCATGGGCTAAAAAATATAATATGGCTGAATATAGAATGACACAAAGCTGAAATACAGCTTAAAATTTAAGTAGTTGTGACTTCATACCTCAGATATGAAAGAGGTGAGTTAAAAGCACTCTTTCTATGCCAGTGAAGCTTATTACCATAGGAGATTTTAAAAGATATATCTATTCGTGTTTGGTCCTTGAATTAGATTCAAGAATCTTGTTGCTTCTAAGGTTCTGTTTTATATTATGAGAGTCAGGAGAGCTTGTTGATATATCTGAGCTACAGCAGATTAGTCTGTGAATAGAATGGGTTTAGAATACATAATATGAAGTTCTTTCTAAGTGTGACAGACTATGTCTCTTTTAAATTTTGTACTCTTTTTATTAGAGCCAAAATGAACTGATACTATAATAACATGAATGTTATCTGTTATAGCAAAATCTAATTGGTTTAGGTCAAAAATACTGAAAATATGTTTAACCATATACACCTCATGGCCTCACTGTGATCTGAGAAAATCTTTAAAATATAGATAAAAGATTAGTATAAGGCCAATTAAGGGCAGGTGAATTAGAATGCTGAATGTTAGTAGGATCAAAATAAACCTTAAAGTGCATGATAAGTAGGCAATTTCTGAATAGAATAAGCAGAATTACTTAAGAACAGGTGTTTGGATTAGGAATCTACAACAGCTCTGTCTTCTTAGAGCATTACTGGTAAGTCATAGTTGACATACTTATTCAGCAACTTCTTGGATTATCACAAGGACGAGAAAGACTGAGAAAGAAAAATAATGACTTGTTACAGTATTAATGTCTGCTATGGGCACAGGAGTGGACAGTGGTTCGATGTGTAATAAAAATATGCCAGATCCATAGATGAGCCAAAGACATTTGGGGATAAAAAGGCTGTTTGTGATCCAATGCTTTTATTTTATAGATAAAGTGATAGGAAACCAGAAAAATTATCTGAATTTCCCAAAGTTATGCAACAATTTAGTCTCAAACCTATTTTGCACCCCCTATTCTGTACACTTTCTGCTCTGTGCTTCTGTTTCCAATTAAAAAGACAAGTGAGAAAATTGATAGATACAGGATGGTATAACTTATATGCCAGTTCACTACTGGGAGATCTGGTTTTATTCTTACCTCGTACTTTAACTGCAAACAGTCTTATTTGAGTTAAAGAGTTAAGGGGAAAATTGTAAAAGAAAGGATACATACAAATGTATTTTATATAAGGAAAAGCAATTTCTAAGCAGAAAACATGGAAAAAGGTTGCCAAAAAGTGATCAATTTAACTGCATGTAAATTTTAATATGCCGCTTATCAACAACTAAATAAATTTAAGGTGAAATCAGAAAAAAAAAACACTAACTTTGATGGTTAAGAGCCTCATGTTCTTAATTTAAAAATACTTTATTCAAAAACAAAAAAATAGAATAAAGTAGTGAACTTGAATAAACCAAACCAAATGGAACAAAAACATGAAAATATTCTGACCTCACAAGTAGAGCAATGCAATTAAATAAATTATGTTATTTTCTCTTATCAAATATTCAATAATAAAATTTTTAAAAAAATCTCAGGATTCCTGAAACTGTGGGAAAATTGAAATTATTAGTGTTAGTGGATTATATTATTTATTTGGAATATATGCTCCCCCACCCCTCTATTAGCTCCATTGTGTTGGGCCTCTGGTTGTTTCCTTCTCTGAGGGAGGATTATGCCACCCACCTTATCACATCAGGCTTAGCCATGTGATTTGCTTTAGCCAGTAGGATGTGAGCAGAATGACAGGCAGCTCACCTGAACAGCAGCTTTAAGAGCCATCATGTCACACTGCCGTTAATCTTGTCCCTCTATCTTAAGAACTACATGTCCCAGATAAAATTGCTGCTTTTGCCCTTGATCCCAGAATGAAGGAAACAGATAAACAAGAGCTGCAAGTGACCCACAGTAAAGGGATACTGGGAGCAAGATAAGATTTGTTTGTTGAACCCACTGAAATGTTGATGTTTTTATTGCAGCATAACCTAGCAAAAGCTGAAACACATAGTCGGAGCATAAATCGTACAGTATTTATTAAAAACGCCGTGGCAATATATATCAGAGGTCTTATAAATAAGTTGATACTATTAAATTATAAATTCCCTTTATGACTCTATGTGCCAAGAGATTCATTGCAATATAACCCTTGATGGTGACAACTAGAAGAAAGCCAAATGTCCAAAATGAGGAGAATGATTAAATAAATTATGATAAATCCATACCATGGAATGTTATGGAGTCATTAAAATTATGTTTACAAGGGATATTTAATAGCATAAGGAAATAAAATAGTCACTATGTAATATGACGTGACAAAATAGTGCAGATTTGAAAATGCAGAATGATGCCAAATTTGTAATACATACAAATTTATATTGTATATGTATTAACAAGGTTAAAAGGAAGTATATAAAAATTTTTATGAGTGCTTATTTCTTGATGAGTGAGAAAAAGGACTATTTAAAAAATATATTCATGTGCTTTTAAAATTATGAACAATGAAGATGTTTATTTTTACATTTAGAAAATAATGTACTTAATTTGTCCTCATTTTACAAATTAGAGACAAGAACCTCAGAATGGTTGAGAAGATAAAAAAAAAAAGCCAAACAGAATCGGGCTCTATCTGTGCTTTTGACCATTTTACGTATTCATTGTTTCAACATTAGACTGCATTGACTGTATGATTTAATATTCACTGTTCAAATGTCTTTATGCAGATGAAAATATAGTATAGTCTATTATTCATCACAGCAACTTCTATTGAAGTCCTCTTATTTCATCTTCAAGATATAACTACAATAATCAGTGTAACTTTTACTTTACAATTTTCTAATAAGAATTATTTGCATGCATGTTTCTGCCGTTGGTTGATTTTAAATATCTAAAGTCACCTGGCAAAATTTAAGGACTTTTCTCTATAGAGTGTAGGACACTTAAGGGCAGGCAGGAAACATATCCTGAGTTGTTCTATGTAATTTTGAATGGAATTATTCATTTTCCTTAACTCTTCCCCATTGAGAGACTTTTATCATCTTTCAATTTTTACTTTATGATAATGCTTCAATGAACATCTTTCTTAACTGACTGTGCACTGAAGCAGGTATTTCTATTGGATAGTTCAGCGACTAATTATTTTATGCTTCACTTTTAAGAATGCCCTTCCCTAATGTGCGCTTAATAAATTTAACTTCATGTTGGAGAGAATAACTCAGACACTCCTGCTCTCTGAAGATATTTTCCATTTATTTGCCTTGCTTAACATTCATATTTTAATGCCTGCATTACTTTGCTATGGTTGCCATAACAAGATATCACAGACAATGTGGCTTAAACAACAGAAATGTATTTTCTTACATTTCTAGAAGCTAGAAGTCCAAAAATGAGGTATTGGTAGATTAAAATTAGGTGTCGGTAGATTAGTTTTCCTCTGAGTCCTCTGTCCTTGGCTTATAGATGGCCACATTTTCCTGTGTCTTCACATGGTCTTTCCTCCATACATGGTCTATATCCTCATCTCCTTTTCTTATAAAGACATCATTGATACTGAATTGGAGCCCACTCCTGACACCTCATTTTACTTCTTTAAAGTTCCTATCTCCAAATACAGTCACATTCTGAGGTACTGGGTACTTGAACTTATGAACTTTGGGGGCATATAATTCAGTTCATAACAGTGTCATTTTCAGGTCTGCCTCCCTGTCTGGTATGTGAGCCTGTCTGATGGCAGGTGCAACTCTCAAATGCCAGAACCTCAAACATTGTAAGAATTTAATCAATGTTGGTTGAATCAGTCAGACTATGGATGTGATAGAGCATAGAAACTGAAAGAGTACAGAGCAGAGGAGGACAAGAGGGAATTAGGGTTTTCAGGGAACGTTTCATGAGACATGGACTGAACTTTAAGCAAAGGAAAGACTTGTAGTCACAGAAGCTAAGGCTTCCTCCAAAAATAGAAGACACCATATCCAAAATCTTGGAGGTTGACATGATTTGACAGATTAATGGAATGGTGAGAAAAATCAAAACTCACAAGATTGGTCAGGGTTTCAAAGTCATCTAATCCTTAGGGACATTTCCATCATTTCCACACAAGGTCATTCAGTCTCTACTTGGACACCTTCAAAAATTAAAGTGTACATGCTGCCGTTGCAGAATGGAATTATTTTGGTCACTGGCTTAGTATTTACCAAACTTACCTCATTCAAATATTATCTGAATGAGTTTGGCTGCATTTGCAAACCATCTCTCCTATTATCCATTTAATAATGTTTTATTTCTTTGACTCCCATTTTTTAGACAGTGCATTTAAAATGGAACTTTATATTATTATCAGAACTACTTGAAAACCAGTACCCATAGGCCCAAATATAAGGTGTACATATAAATAAATCCATGACTATAACTGTAATTATTGATATAACTGCACAAACACAATCACACACACCTAAAACATGAACTTACCACAAGTGCTGGGTACACCAAGCTTTTGGAGAAAGTTATTATAGTAAATATTTTTAAGTGAACCTTAAATTACTTTATTTCCATTTGTTTTATTAGGAAATACAACTGGGTACAGTGATACATGCCTGTAGTCCCAGCTATTAGGAGGCTGAGGCAGGAGGATCCCTTGAGTCCAGGAGTTTGAGGCCACTCTGAGCAACACAGTGAGAACCAGTCTCAAAAGAAAGGGAAAAAAAAGATGAAGGAAGGAAGAAAGGAAGGGAGGGAGGGAGGGAAGGAAAGGAGAAAGAGAAAGAAAAAATGCATCATGTTCAAGTTATTATAAGGAAGAAATTCTAGTTTTAGATGAAGATAGGAGAGGGTAAATACCGAGGATGAATCACTGAAAGAGTCAAACAGTAGAACAATTTTCCCTGGAATTCTGCCTAAGTGCAATGGGCATTAGAAAGAGCCTTACTGTGGTGGTAACACTGAAAGGTCAGTCTCTTTACTTTGAAACAGGTTTCTCGTAGTTCATGCTTTAATTTAAACTAAAAAATAATAGAACTCTATTTTAAGTGATTACAGATTAAACAATTCTCCTACAGTCTGATTTCATCTGTAAATTTGCTCAGCAAATCCTTTCTCCATAAAGAATAGAAAGAACATTTTCAAGCAGCCCCATTTCAATGAGGACTTTAAAAGCTTTTGCTTAAAAGACTTCTGAATTCCTACTCCTACCTAATTTCAATTTGCCTTGTGACCTTGAACGATCATTTTATTTCATTGAACCTCAGTTTCCAGACTTGTGAAACAATAGGATTGGAGTGGTTCTTGTTGTGGTCCTTGGAGTAACAGCATCAGCATCAGCAGGAGACCTGCAAATTCTCAGGCTCCACTCCAGACCTATTGCGCTACAAACTCTGGGGTGAGGTCCAGCAATCTGTGTTGTAACAAATCTTCCAGGTGATTCTGAGGCTAAAGCTTAAGAGTCATTGGACTGGAGGCTTTGAAAATCTCCCTTGGCCCTGCCATCTGTGAAATGTTGTGATCTTGTGGTCGTTGAATGAGAGAGAGCAAAAGAGACCCCATGTTACTAGTGGGAGGGAAACTGGCTTGGATGAGCTGCTTGGAGAATGAATTTGCTCTTTGGAGAAGAGTCACCTGGCCTAACTAATGACTACAGATCCCACGGGGAGAAAATCCTGGGTAGGGTTTCTCTGGCCACCTGGAAAGGAAACAGTGACAATATGGGAGAATTCTCTCCTGGTGCTTAGGGATGGGAGAAGGCAGGCAGATAATATCTTCATTAGGAACAGCTTGGTACACATCATGCATCATGTATACAAACAGAAGTGCTATATGATTTTGCCTCAGCACTAGGGCTCCCAGAGATGTGAAAACTCCTATACACCAATGTTCTCATTTTTTTTTCTTCTAAATTTTAGGAAGAGTGGAGTTTTAGGGGAGTGGGGAAGCTGTGAGGAGGTAAATCAAAGCAAAGCTAAAGAAAGAGAAAGTTCCACAATTTCCAGAACCAGGAGGCATTTTCTGTCCCACAGATTCCTAAGAGAGCAATGATTTCCCCAGCAAACAAATTCATCACCACCCTAGTGGAGCCTGCGCAGATGCAAAAGCAGAATGGGTGGGAGTTGCAGAGATGGGGAGGAAGGAGAGGCAGAAAGGAATTCTGGCACCATCTAGTGGCCTGTGAGGCAAGGCTCTTGTCCTTACAGTCACAGCTCCAGATGGCTGACACTGAAGCAACTTGTTTAAAAGAAAGCCTTTAACATGGTTTAATTGCTATTCCCTAGGGAATTAAGTAAACTCTGAGCTCCCCACTATGGATGAGCCCAAAGTGACATCTCTGATAGTAGTGGTAGAGATTAGTGGACAGGAGACTGCTATTGGATCAAATAATCCTGAATGTATTAACAATTTCTTTCCATTGAAATAAGTCTCACAATTTCCATGGGAAATAGCTCATTCCATCCTCAAACGAACCCTGAACAGAAGGCTCTGAAAAAAGAATCATGCCTAATTCTATGGATGAAAACAGTGAGGACAAGGGAGATGCAACCTAAGGTCACGTAGAGCAAACGGCAGGGACAAACCACCAATCCCAAGGGGCCGTGTTCATTAACATCAAGCCCAGTTCCCCAGGAGCTCTATATAATTCTTTGACAAGTTTAGGGTGTAAAACTCAAGATTTCATTCCTTCGCAGAGTGTCACCTGAATGTTCTAGAGATTTCATGGTTTTTAAATGGCAGAATTAAAATCAATAATTTCATCTTTTTGTTGTTGCTGTTAGAACCTCTTTTGCCTTCTATCCTGAAGAAGATAGTGATGAAAGTTATTCTTTCTTTCACAGAGTTAGTAAATTAATTGAGCAACCAGAACTCAAGTATAGGGAGTATTTAGGTAGAGAGACAGTCACATCATATAGAATGAACTACTGGGTCATTCGTTAGAAAGGACTGAAAATGCTCAAGTTCCTTAGGGGCAAGAAAGTAAGATTCTTCACTAAGCAGAAAAGAAAACTTTCAATTGGGCAAATTGAGGATGATACCATCATAGCTTGACCCCTTGCACTGTCCTTACTCTAATCTATTATATGATTCTTGGAGACCATCAGGGCAGAATCCTCACTTCTTTTACACTGATGCACCTCTCCCACTCAAGGTGTCTTCTGTACAACTTTGCAAAGCGATTGTAACATTTTCCTCTTAACTCTCTCTATGTTTTTCATTGTAGCCTTAAGAGAAAACACAAACCTCTTACTAGGTGCTGCAGACTAGGTAATCCTGCATTTGCCTCTTGATTCTTTTGTATACCATTTTCAGCACCATTTCCACCATCTTGCCACCTTGGTCTTCAGACCTTCCCACGGTAAACCAGGCTGGGTGATACCTCAGCAAATGCGCAGTTTATTTTTCTTATATTGGAAAAAGTATTTTCTAAAAGTGCTGGCACATTCCTTCAGGTATCTGTTTAAATGGCTCCTTTCAAGGAACTCTTCCTTCACCTCTGCCTCCTCCAGTTCTCTACCACATTATGTTTTTCTTCTTCTTTTATTTTTATTCTTTTAATTTCCCACTCATTACATGCTAAAATTATTTATCTGATGGTTTACTTATTTACTATCTGTGACTCCAATTAGGATAGGATATGATGAAAATAGAAAAGATGACTTCTGGCATATTTCCAGTACAGCACTCAAAGTATGTACTCAAAAATACTTTATCTCTATAACTAGGACTCAATACAGAAATAGATCAGGGTTGAGTACTCAAATGACATTGGTTGAATATACATTGTCACTTAAGGAAAAGGTGAACAGAAGTTTGGTAGGAAAAAAGATAGTCTTTTTAGTAAATGGTGCTGGGTGGGTCAATTGGATCTCCACATTTAAAAAATCTGATCTCTGTATTATACCATAGAAAAATCATTTTAAGCTTGATTGCATCTTCAATTGTGAAAAGTAGGACAATAAAACTTCTAGAAGATATAGGATAATGTTCATGACTTCATGTATTAAAATTTCTAAAACAGGACACAAAATGCTCTAAGTATAAAGTAAATATTAAATAAGTAGACATTTAAATTAGGAATGTTTGTTTATCAAAAGATATCATTGTAAAAAGTTACAGAATTGAGGAAGATATTTGCAATAGTATATATAACGAAAATTCAATTCCAGGATATAGAGAAAACATTTATAAATCAGTTTTTAAAAACCCAGAAAACTCAATAGAAAAATAGGCAAAAAATTGATAGAGACTTTACAAAAAATAAAGCACAAGCACATGCAAATGAAACTATGCTAAAGATCATCACATGTCAAGGAAATGCAAATTAAAACTGAGAAACAAATTCACATCCATACAACAGAAAGGGAAAGATAGATGGATTGATAGATGATGGAATCTAGATAGATAGATGATATATAGATAAAAGTAGATGATGACAGATAGATATAAATATAGACTATAAAAGATAAATAGATAAATAGATGATAGATAATAGATAATAGATAGATAAATAGGTAAATGAGAGAGAGAGGGAAAGAGAGAGAGAGAAAGCAACCAATTATTCTCGAAGATAATGGAATATTCACAGATCTCAATTACTGCAGTGGATTGTAAATTAATTGACCCCGCTACTTTGGTAAACTGTTGGCAGTATCTTCTACAAGCGAACATGCTTACCCTTGAACTCTGAAATTATGTTCATGTTTACATAGCCAAAAGCAATGCAGGTATGTGCGTCTACAGAGGAATACAAGAATTTTCATAGCAGTACTATTACTAGTAGCTATTAGCACTATCACTAGTATTACTAGTTCTATTACTAGTATGTACAGCAATAGCCCCAAATTGGAAACAACCAAATGCCTATAAATAGTAGAAGCAATAAGTTGTGATATATCCCCAGAATAAAAAAGGGATGAAAAAGAGCAAATTATTGCTACACCAAACAATTTAAACAAATATTGTAAGCATAATAGTCAGCAAAATAAGTCACAGACTAAACACTACACCAGTATCATTTTCTCTAGCACAAGTTCAAAAATAGGCAAAACTAATTTCTGATGATAGGAATAAGGATAATGGTCATGTTTGCTGGATAGAATGATAACCTATGGGTTAGTGTGGGATTTTTGTATGTCAATAGTGTTCTCTTTTCTAATCTGGGTGGTGGTTACGTGAGTACCTTGTCTTTGTGAAAAATCATCAGGATATGTACTTAGAATCTCTGCATTTTTCTGCATATAAGTATACATCAGTTAAAAAAGGTTAAATAAGCATATATTGTTTTAATGAAAGATGAGAGAAAGCAAGGAGAGTGAGAAGGAAAGAAGAGGGAAAAAGAAGAAACAAATGAAAGAAAGAAAATAATATTGCTACATGTTCTGTTACTTCTCGTCAAACTGCTGGAACTTCCACAAACTCACTGTGGAGACTTTATCGTCAACTATGCCCAATTCTGCACTGAATTTTCACTTACTCTTTGTGGAAGTCTATGACAGTCTGTGTTATGTGGGTCTCCTCTCTCAGTCTCTTCTGCTTTTAGCCATCCTCTCTGGAGGAGGTAACGGATTCATCAGACCAAGCCCAAATGTTCAAAACTAGTTCCTTCTAATCTTCTCTAGAGAAGTCATGTCTGGGAAGGAATACATGCTTAATATGAAACCTGTCAGAAGACTTAATAAACCAGCCTAATCTTAGAGGGGACTAATCAGGAGAAAGACATTAGAGTTAGACCACCTGAGGAATTGTTGCGCAAACTAAGAAAAGTTTGGTCTTAAAAAATAAATAAATAACAAGGTATGTGTGAGCTAGGAACCCTGGATATTTATCTCCTCTCTTAAGCCTTCCACTGCTTCGTATGAGGAAACTTCTGCAGCAGAGGTCCTTAACTTAGCAGTTGTAAACCAGAGGGTTGTGCAATAATACTCTAAGTTATTTTGATGAGATTTGATTAATTTGATATCCTAAATTAGTGGAACCTAAATCTTGCTGTTATCAGAATCACTCAGGGGACTTGTTTAAAATATAATCTTCAAAACTTATCCTAGACTTACTGATTCAGAAGCTCTGGAGATCAAATAATATTTAGCGAGTTTCCTAAGTCACTCAAGTAGCATAGCACAGAGGTTAAGACTACCTATTTAGAATGATCAGACCTCTATGGGAATCCCAGCTTTTCTATCACATTTTTGTTTTGTAGAATTGTACAATTTATTCAGCTTTCTGTGTCCCACCTTCCTCATTAGTAACATGGAGATTATAATTGGATTTATCTTTTAGCACTGCTTTGAGTTTCAAATGAAATGCTGAGCCCAGCACTGTGTTTGACATACATGAAGTGCTCAGAAATGTCATGCAATATGTTCAGGACTAATGCAAAGTCAGCAAGCATTTGGAAACCACTCTTTGAAAAGACTTCATCTGCCTCATTT
Source organism: Cacajao melanocephalus (assembly GCA_963573385.1). NCBI lineage: Eukaryota > Metazoa > Chordata > Mammalia > Primates > Pitheciidae > Cacajao > Cacajao melanocephalus. Next base: position 27,251 of record CAUYLG010029724.1, on the reverse strand, counting down.
ATGCAGGGGATGTCAGCACAGCAATTACCGACTTCCACTGTGCATGTCGGCAAATTCACACATTCATGGTATGTGCTGGGTCCACTAACACTATCACACAGGTGTATTTTTCTAACAGGTAATTATTTACCTATTCCACTATAAGCTAAGTGAGGTCAAGATTCAGATCTATTTAGCCTACCATTATATCAGATACACTGTGTTTCATTTTGCATTTAGCATAGTGCATGACGCATAGCAGGCATGCAAAAATAATATCGCATGAATGAATACATGAATTAATTAATGATTGAAGCATGGACAGTTTTACAGCAGTGCTGCTCAGACGTACATGGTCATGCTGGTTTAGAGCACAAGGAAGAAAACAGGAAGTGTTCAATCAGAATTTTCTCTGGGGAACAGTTGGCAGGTTTTGCAAATAAAAATGCAGGATGTCCAGTTAAATTTGAATTTCAGATAAGCAACACATAATTTGAAGTAGAAATATGTCCCAGGCAATTTGGGATATACTTATACTGAAAAATATTCATTGTTTATCAGAAATTTAAATTCAGCTGATGCCTTTGGGTTTTATGAGGCAACTCTAAGGACCAACCTAGTTCAGCATCAGAAATCAGAAAGTATCAAATATGGCAGGGGTTGGTAGTTAGGATTAAAAAAAAATCCTCAGTATTGTATAAAGAAACGATTAATTTTTTTTTTTGTGTGTGTGTGTGTGTGTGTGTGTGATAGAAGGAGAGAGAGAGAGATTTTTTTCCAGTAAGAATTTGCCTTTATTAAAGTCTTGTATGGGAATACGTAAAAAGTTAGAATTTCAACCCTAATGAGTAGTTTCTTGACAGCTTTATATGACAAAAGAATTCCAGATTCTCAGCCAATTCTTTGTTATGCTGGTGTCTCTAACTAAAGCAGAGGTCCATGTTTCAGCTAACAAGCAATTAGCCTTCATAAGAAATGTGTAAACAAATCATTGACTCGTGAACTTTCTAATTGTTCTCACCTATTTTTTTATCTAAGCTCATAATGCTGCTGTAAAGGAAATTCAAATTCTGGCTAGGGGACCAAAAGATTATATTAAGGTCCTCTTTCTAGCAATGTAGACATTCATATATGTTTATATGCATTCATATAGAATCACATATATCACAAATACTTGAGAAATAGACTGTCCAGAGAATAGTACTCAACAAGATGTTTAAATGGAAGATTCCTGAGATTGAGAATCATATCTAGGCTACTCTGACCTACAATAACCACTTTCTTTAATTTTACCTTGTGACCTTCCTACTCTCTGCTTTTCTAATCTCAGTTACCCTGCTCTACATTTTTCCCCTTCTTTTTATTTTATTATTATTATTATTATTATTATTTTTTTTTCAGATGGAGTCTCACTCTGTCTCCCAGGTTGGAGTGCAATGGCATGATCTTGGCTCACTGCAACCTCCACCTCCCGTGTTCAAGAAATTCTCCTGCCTCAGCCTCCTGAGTAGCTGGGATTACAGGTGCACACACCACGCCCAGCTAATTTTTGTATTTGTAATAGAGACAAGGTTTCTCCATGTTGGTCAGGCTGGTCTCAAACTCTTCTGCCTGCCTCAGCCTCCCAAAGTGCTGGGATTACAGGCATAAGCCACTGCACCCAGCCTCCCTTCCTTTATGTAATAGTACATGTGACATTCTAGCCTACTATAAAATTTACTAATTTACTTCATGTATTTTTTTAATCTCCCCTAAGAAAATAACTTGTCTTTAACAGATGGCCTATTTAGGCAAAAGTCCTGTATTGAGTGGAAAGCAAAATAGTTGATAACAATTAAAAATATTCAAGACCTCCCTTTGTCTCATCCAATATCATCTCTATCACCCATGTCAGAAGTACCAAAATTGACTTGGTCCTGCAGTCCTCCTATAAAAAGCACCACCTCCGCATTTCTACTCCCTGCTTCCATGAATAATTCAGGAGGAGGTAACATCAGATATGGAATAAGTATGCATTTCAGTGACCTGTGTTTCAACTCTTGTTCTTGCACAAAACAGTTTTGCAGTCTCAAGCCAATCACAGCAGGGCTCATTTTCACATCTATGTGAAGACAGGATTGAGCCAATTGAACTTGAAGATACCCTCTATTTCGAAAGGTACTCTGATTTAAAGTCCTTTAAACTCACATCAATGTTACAGTTACTAGAAACGAGAGTCTGGAATGAAATGGTGGGAAGAAGCAGGGCAAGTGAAGTAGTGGCATAACACAGGGCAAGAGAAAGTGGGACGCGTTGCAAAATCTCATTGATTTCGCCGTTAGCAGTGGGCCCACTCTTCAGATAATTGACTCTAGAAGTAGACAAAAATAGAGAACTGTGTTCCCAAACAGTAGAAGAACCAAATATCAATTTAATTTGTTATAATTACTTTAACACACAATTTTGTACAGTCAATTACTTCACATTTTATGATCTAATAGTGCCTGGTTTATAATAATGGCAATAATAAATTTTAGCACTTATTGAGAACAAACTGTGTGCCAGACACTGGATTAATCACTATACAAGCAGTATGTAATTTGAAACTCAGAAGGATTCCTGTAAGGGGTTGAGTGTGAACCCCATTTCACAGATAAAGAAACTGAGCCTTGGGTCGTTAACTAATGTCTCCATTCTCATATGGCTTATAAAACAAAGCTGAAAAGTTAAACCCAGGTGGGAGTTACCAGTGCCTACACACTTCACCTGCTCTGAAGTGCTTTCTCTCAACTTTAGCGTTAATCACTCTGTGTAACGTGTAACTATGTTGACTTTGTTTCCATCACTAGTATCACTGTATCCTTCAACCTTGCCTACCCTTAGTCCAAAATATTGTCATGGTATATCCATGCTGGAGGCCGAGTTTGTCTGTTATGATAATCAGAGAACAAATGGTATTTATTTTTATCTTTTTACCTGCATCTTGATCATTGGCACAATTTGGAAAACAAAATATTATTTTGTTTCCCTAGTTGTGCCAAAGAATGTAAAATGACACCTAAGAATTTAGTAACATGCATTACATTATTTAAGTGGCGAGACTTCAAGTCCTTAAATAAATAAGGAAGTTTGGTGATAATAAAAGTCTAAATGTTGGCATAGTCTACAGATACATAAGAAAAGATTGAAATAATCATAGAAACATTTTTTAACGCTAATGTTGATTTTAAAGATCATTAAGAGAAAAATCCTTCATTTAAAAAACTTCATTCACTCTGTAGATGTGGGATACATCTGTAGATGGGGGCTAGATCCTGCAAATTCAAATATGAATAACAAAACTTGAGTATTTATTCAGAGGTCTCAATCCTTTCTTCTGCTGAAATGCATAATGTGCTTGTATGTGGAGGGGGTGAACATCAAATGAACACAGGTTTATAGTTCTGCATTGAAGCACTCACCTAAGATAACTTCAAGTCCTATGGGAACCAGGAAGTAGAGCATTTATCCCAGAATTGTGAAGGGAGAAGATCGGTCAGGAAGGACATCTACCATGAAACAATATCTGAATTAAGACTTGAGAAGAAAGTAATAGGAAGTAGTAAGGGATAAAAAAGAATGGTAGATTTTGCCTATCAACATGTATCCTCCCCCACCATTGCCACCTTTTTTTTTTTTTTCTCAGAGAGTTGGATCTAATTATGCTCAAAAAGGTACAAGTGTAAGTCTACCAGGGGAAGGATGGCAGTCTGGAAAGGTCCTTTCCTACTTGCTTAGAGGAAGATACTTACAAAAAAAAAAACTATGATTTCTATATGGAAAGATGTTTCTTGGAGCTGCTGTAGTTACCTTGTGACCAAGAGATAAGGGCCACAAGAGTCATGAAGCCAAAATTCACAGTACTTCTGGAGTTACTGCATCAGGGCTAACAAAAATTCACTTTCAGACACATCTGAAAGTAAGAAAAATGAAGCTCCATTTGTGTAAGTCACTGTTCAATGTGATTTTTGTCATTTGTGGCTGAAAATATTTCCAATCAAAAGAGGGGTTGAAGGCTATGGAGCACTACAGGTAAAAGGCTAGAGTTAAAGAGACAGTAGCATATTTCTGGATGAAAAAGAATATTCAGAGTCATTGGAATGATCATAGACAATTGAGAGGGAGTGACAAGAGAAGAGAGAGACCTCAGCTTGCCTAGCTTCCATTCTCATTAATTCAGCAAGCATCAAAGGAGCGAGTGTTTTCTGATGGGTACTATTCTGGGCACTGGAGAACAGCCAAAATAAAATAGATAACAATCCCTGTTCCACAGAGTTTGCATTCTAGGAGTTTAGTCAGTGCTGGGCTTGATCTGTTTTTAAATAAAATGGTCAAGGAAGACCTGACTGAGGAGGTGTACATTGCACAAGGATCTGAAGGTAGTAGGAGAGCAGGCCACGTGAAGAGAAGAGACTTCTACACAGATAGCACAGCAACAGCAGAAACCTCATACAGCTTGTCCCTGGCACTTTTGAGAAATAGTGAGAGCAGTGCGGCTGCAGAAGAGTAAGCCAGAGGGAGAGTCCTAGGAGGCAAACTCAGAGAGGTAGTGGGTAGGGAGCATTGTATAGGGGCCTGTTAGTCATTGAAAGGCTTTGGATATTTACTTCAAATGAACTGCAAATATGTTGGAGGCTGGAGCTTTACTCAGAGGAGCAGCACAATGTGTTATGTCTCACTAGATTATACCTGTTAAGAACAGACATCGGAGAATGGGGACAGAAGTAGAGAGACCAGCTGAGAATCAATTGCAATTATGCAGGCAAGTGATCATAGTGGTTTGGACAAGGCTGAGCTTAGTGAATGTGGTAAGAAGTGTTTGAAATATCTCATTCTTGGTGATTGAATTGCCAGGTTTACTTATGGATTGAAAATGAACTATAAGAAAGAGTCAAAATTAATTCCAAGGGACATGCATTAAACAACTGAAAAGACAGATTTGTAAATGATGAAGATGAGAAATACTGTGGAGAATAAGAGTTTTGTTTTGGATCTGTCTTATTCAGGTATAATTGATATACCAAAATTTACACATATTTTGTGTATGATATCTTGATAAGTATGGACATATACATAGACCTTGATAGCATCTTGAAATGTTTAGATATTTAATGTAAATGTCAAATACATGGGTACATATATCAGCCTGGTATTTAGGAGAGAGTCCGGGGCTGGAGGTAGAGTGTGAGTGATCCCCTAAGTATAAATGTTATTTAAAGCCATGGACTGGAAGAAATCACTAGGAGAGTGAGGAATGTGGCTCATTGCATGTTAAGGGATCTCAGAGAGGAAGGAAAGCAATCAAAGGAGACTGAGGAGGAGCAACCTGGTTGAAAAGACAAGATTTATGGTAGACTAGATGCTGAGTGAAGAATTTCAGGAAGGAGAGGGTTAACAGTAAGTTAACATCGCACCTTGAGTTAGTTACGGCTAAAAGACAAGATTTATGGTAGACTAGATGCAGAGTGAAGAACTTCAGGAAGGAGAGGGTTAATAGTAAGTTAACATCACATCTTGAGTTAGTTATGGCTAAAAGACAAGATTTATGGTAGACTAGATGCTGAGTGAAGAATTTCAGGAAGGAGAGGGTTAATAGAAAGTGAACATCACACCTTGAGTTAGTTACGGCTAATATAAGATCTCATATCAGCTCATCCTAACTTAAATATGAGAGATATAGCGAAGTATGATCACCATTGCCAGTTGCTTCAATTGGAGTCAGTGAATCACTATTTTCTATTGTCTGGCAGAATGGAGAGAAAGGATCTACATTCTGGAAGTGAGAAAGAGTCGTAGCACTGTCAGGGATAATGGATGTTCAGGGAATGGTAATTTTTTCTTTCTTTCTTTTTTAAAGATATAACAGACATTCTGCAATGACATAGGCTGCTTTTCCAGCCAGTTGATGAGCTAAGATTGCTCAGGAAGCATACCAGCAGGATAAAAAGATGCTAGCTAGTCTTTATCATATAACCATATATGTCAAGTATTGTGAGAAATTCCTTAGAAACCGAAGAGGAAAAAGTGAGTGAGTGAGCAAGAGAGGGAGAGAGAGAGAGAGTTAAAAGTCTAAGCTTCGTGCATCATTAATGAACAAGAAGGAAGAGAAACCCATCTCTCCCCAATACAGAGAAATTATGGAGCAAGGAACCCTTATCATACCGCTCTCTGTGCTTCATAAAATATGGGTAACTTTTGGCAACCCATCCAAATGAAAGAGAAAATATGCAAAGCACACACATACTCTTGCACACATACAGGGTGAGATAGACGAAACTAGAGCTTCAAGGTTTATTTGCTAAGGATGAGAAGGTAAGCTATTATACATACATATATACATATATATATATAAAATTCTGGATGTAGGCAGCAAATGTCAAACACATTTTCTACACTGACTATCTTAGTTTGTACCTTCACATGCTACTTTTTGCTTCTAAAGAATGAAATTACCTTTTCTCAACCTTTTTTGTATTCAGTATCCGTGAATTTTGGCCCCAATAGCATTCAGAAAAAGACTGTGTACTAAACTTTCCCTTAATTAAAAAAGTCCTTTTATTTTTAAAAATAGAGAAATCAATTGTGTAAATATTTAAACACCTCAAGATAATTTACAATTTTTAAATATTCCAAAGCACATTAAAAGCATCCAGGAATACATAAGGCTTGACAAAATAACTATGTGTGCTTACGGTGAATCATTAAAGTAGGTTTCTTAAGGACTTCTATCCCAGAATACTTTCTTAGGCCTCTGTAAGCAAAGAGCCCATAGAAGGTTAGATTTGAAAGGGACTATGATGACACAAATAATTTTGTTAAACATAACAGAAATAATTTTGCCTGTTAAAATGATTTTACTTATGCTATTTCTTGTCATTATTGCCATAGTGGTCTTAATGAGACGATGTTTTTATACTTTTCCAAATTCTGTGCACATTAAAGAGATTAGAATTCAAAACTTTCAGGTTGTGAGTTCATGTTAGGTGTGGAAGGAATGTGTTTCAGCTATGATTTCCATTTCTACTGGGTTAATAACTACTCTCAAAAAAATGCCAACTTTTATTGCTGGAATAAAATCTTAGAAGTAATATCATCCAATTTTTTTTAACTTAGGAGGAAACTATGGTTCAAAGAGGTTAAGTGACTTGCCTAAAGGCACACAAAAAGTTTAGCAAAATCTACAGTTTCACTTATTGAGAGTAAGGGCAATTTCCTCAGACAAGCCCTGCTTGGAGTGTGATTTCAATCCAGCTGTCTCTTTACAGTTTGCCAAGAAGCCAACCTGTTATCATTTAACATCTTTTTCTCTAGCCATGATGCAAACCACTTAGGTTTGTCAAGAGCTTCATGGAATTTCCATTTGCAGAAGTACACTCTCTATTTTCTAAAATGATCTCCTACATGAGTATGAACAGATTAAATTAGCCAGATAACAGCTAGGGAAATTAAAGTTCAAGTTTAGAGTTTTGTCCTACACTTGTGACCTGGGGATCCTGAAACTCAAGTTTAGAGTCTTGTTTTGCATGGCCCAGCCAGTTTGGGATGGAGCTGGACTAAATGTAGATGCATGGGTCTAAAAGAAGTAGGATTACCTGGGTCTGAAACCAGTCCCCAATTCGTGGTTGAAAGTACTCAGATATCATAGACAGTATTATCCTCCCATACTCTGGGGTTTAAGGTCTTCCAAACCTACTCGATTCCTTGTCAAGGTTACTGAGTGGAAAAAGAAAATTGAGCGAACCTAGGTCTATGTTTGTCTTTGTTATTTATTTGCATATGATGGCTGAGCTCCATCCAGATTATGCAAATATAAGTTTATTTCTCCCCCTCCAAAAAAAAAAAAAAAAAAAAAACTTCCTTTCTTTAAAAGAGCTACTAAATAAGATGGTTTATTTCGTATGATTGATTATGGGAATCCTGCTCATATATCCAAGAGTTGACATTTTAAATCACATCTTCTTTTCAGTTGAAGGGAATGAAATGATTTTCATATCTTGACATGATTGATTATTTGGAAGCTGAAGCCAAAAAAAGTCTATAAGAGTTCAATCTATAGCTCCCACCAACTGATAGCATATTATCAAGCCTTATTAAAATCACGCATAACTTGCAACTGCAGCTTTATATCTGACAGTAAGAAAATATAATGGCCTTCTTCCTTCAGATTGCATTTTTGTATTAATGTGGTGGTTGATATATCTATTTATGAAAGGATTAGGGGTGATGTAAATTTTACCTTTACAGATAAATGGTGATTCTTTTATATTTAATCTCCATAAGAGACTGGGGAAATCTAAATTAGTGATGGAGCTGAATGTTTATCAGCAGTGGGTCTATAAAGAACCTCAAATAGAAACCTGCTGGTCCCAATAGGATACCTCTTCCTGATTTTTTAAGGGTCTCTTCCTTTAATCCAAACTCTGAGCAGTATCTCAGCTATAAAGATGAGTCATCAGGGTCTACAAGCTAAAATTTACACACTCCGCTGTAAGTCGACTTATTGAAGAAGAAGGTTTCATTCATATAAAGTTACACAGCAGAGTATAGAACATAGAGACCAGCCACTGTTCTGAGGGTTGGCACGTTTATGGGAAAATCAATGCTTAACTTATCATTTCCCCTGCTTTAATTATAATTGCAATTTTATTTTTGGATAGTGCAGATCAAATAAAAATACATCGTGTCTCTTTATTGTAAACACTGCCCCATAAATCTGGGCTCTGCCTTGGCTGGACTCTACCATAGGCATTTAACCCAGTTTAATTTTGTTTGTAGTACTTGCAGTGTCAAATAACAAGTCTTCTGGTGACCTACTAGTCATACAGATCCAGCCATTAAGAGAACATCCAAATCACGGCAAAGGAAGCCAAAAATTCAAGCTAAAATGTTTTTTAAAAACTGAATAAATAAATGTCTCTCCGTTTAAAAAAATGTTACTCACTAGACTATAAACATCTTGAAGGAAGGATCTGTGACTCTATCATCTCTAAACTACTTACACCTAATAGGGATGGGCTATGAATTGTTATCTCACAAGCATTGTTCCAGATACTAAAGATATAATGGTAGACAAAAAATGATGTGTATAACTTCTGTATTTAGAGAGTATACTATCAAATGGATAGACACTATAACTAAAAAGACGTAGAATTAAGAGTAATAAATGCTATGTTAAAGAAAAATAAAGATTAGTCCAGAAACACAAGCAAGAAGCCCTTTAAAGAATGTTTCATAAATCCAAGGCAGATGAAGCAATGTCCTGGTATATTAGGGACAGGGCAGGGAGGAGAATTTCAGGAAGAAGCAGTATATGGAAGATGGCATGGTAAGATGGTCCTACAACATGGCTGATTTGATAGACAGGGACCGAATCAGAAATGGCCCTACAAGTTATAATGAAAATGTTCCCTTTATCATGAAGTTAATGAGAAGCCATAGAAGTATTTTTAGCAGGAAAATTACATGACCATTTTGTGTTTTAGAATGTAATATGCATACAGTAAATGATTCTGAAATAGACTAATGAAAGAATGAAATTATTGCTTTATTTGAAATAATAAAAACTAACATTTTTCAGTACTTCTGATTTTCCAAGTTTTCCCCATCAAAAATGTTATCTTCTCCTCAAAGTACTCTTATGTGCAAATGACTTAGATTGCACACATTTCAAAGATGAGGCTACTGAGACTCCTAGAAATTCAGTGCATTTCTTCAGTTACAAATCTAGTTAGTTATGACTCTGTGTGTGATACAAATCATTCTATTGTCAGCTTCCCAAAATGATGTTGCATCTGAAAATCCCAATAATCAGTAAAATATCAAATTGGGGAAATCAACTGTAAAATGAAAATGCTCCAAAAGTTTTACATTTTATTCACTAATTATTTGATCACATTAAAGATGATTTTATTGTTCAAAGCATCCACAGAATTATTTGGACACTTTAGTAAGAGATGAGTTAATATTACATAGATGCTAAGTGGTTTGTGTAAAAGTTTTGCCGTTACCATTGTTGTTTCTTTTTTGTTTGTTTTATTTTGTCTTGCTTGAAGGTGTGTGGTAGATGGGATTTAAAAAAAAAAAGGTTGAGTAGGATGTCTGGGCAAACAATAGAGTCCAGTGAAAACAGGAAAACAGCTCATGTGGAGGTCCACCCACCTCATGCTAGGAGTGACCAGGAGAAAATAATGCTCTTGTGAATTTCTGGGAAACTTGAAGAGAGTTGTGAACTTCTACAGAACATAAATTGGATATTAAAGTCATCTTATGCACTTAGGTGGATAAACTCTAAAGATTTTTGTTGTAATCTGGGCTAGAAATAGTCACATTGAAATCGTACCCAGTATCTTTCTATTGGGATGTTTGCTGCTCTTCTTCTGCAATCTTCTCTACAACCGTGTTTGAATCTATCCCTTCCCTGGCAATGACTCACGTATCTTTATTGCCAACATTGATTTCACTGCTGAGTACTAGGCTCAAATCTCCAAATGTCTGCCATACATTTTCACATGAATGCTTCCTACTTTCCTATTCAAAAGCACCAACATAAACTCCTTTATTCTTTATTCTTTGTGTCTTTTAGTTGATGAAAAAATCAACACCACATTTTCTCTAACTGGAAATTTTAGGACTACCTTTATCTATATACCATCCAAACTACCACCACTCACATTTAAGGAATCAGTTAATTCAACATTCTCAATGGTTTTTCCCAAATCTTTCTTTTCTTTCTTCCTACCACTGTCCTAAGTTTACATTCCAAGCTTGAAAGGATTAGTGATGAACACATGAATTGTTTCTCTCTTTCCTGAAGACCTACTTCTTCAAAAAGTTAAAACATTTTTCCCTATTTTATTTCTAAAATAAGATTAAAATATGTGCACACAGAAACCTATAAATAAATTTTTATTTCAGCTTTATTTGTAATAACCCTAAACTGAAGAAAACACAGATTTATTTTTTTCAGTGGACTGTTAGATAAACAATTTCTGGTACCTCCACAAGGTGGACGCCACTTGGCCCGTCTAAGAATACAGATCTCAAAAGCCTTGTGCTAAGTGAAAAAAAAGATGCTGAAAATTTGCATATTGTATGATTCTACTTGTATAACACTTTCAAAATGACAAAATTTTAGGGGTAGGGAATAATTCAGTGGTTGCCAGGAGTTAGGGCTATGGGAGAGTGGAGAGTGTGACTCTAAAGAAATAACAGCAGGAATTTTCTCTGTAGTGATGGAACAGTTCTGTATCTCGATTGCATTAGTGGTTAGACTAATCTATGCGTGAAATATATAGTATACATCAAAAATGAATGGCATATAAAAATGAGTGAAACTTTATTTCACCGAACATAAAGTCAAACAAGTTCATCCATGCTGTCACAAGTGACAGGCTTTATTATGGTAAACGACATAAACCAAATACAGAAAGTCATATACTGCATGATCTCACTTACATATGGAATCTAAAAAAGTTGAACTCATAGAATTAGAGAGTAAAATGATGATTACCAGGGGTTGGAGTAGAAGTAGAGCAGGGTCAAAAAGATACTAGTCGAAGGACACGCAGTTTCAGTTAGGAGGAATAAATTCAAGAGATCTATTGTACAACATGGTGACTATATATAATAGCAACGTATTATATTTTGAAAGTCATTAATACAGTAGATTTTAAGTGTTCTTACCACAAGAAATGTTAAGTGTGAAATAATACATATGTTCAATTAACTGAGCCATTCTACAATGCATACATATTTCAAAGCATCATGTTTTACTTGATAAATACATATGATTTTTAATTTATAAACTAAAAATGAATGAATTAATTAAATGTTTAAAAATCCCAGTGAAACCTGAATAAGGTCTGTGGCTTAATAGTATTACATCAATGCTGGCTTCCTCGATTTGGCATTGTACTAGAGTTATGTAAGATGTAAACTGGATGCAGGATATTGAAACTCTTTATAAGTTTTGGGTCTTCCTATCAAATATTAAATTGTTTTTACAGAAAAAGTTTTTTAAAAGTTGATTCGATTATTTCTAATCTTTTCTCAGCCTTTTATTTGCTTTTCTTTAACTTTAGGATAAAGTACAAATGGGTAAGTTTGAGATTTAAGATCCCAGTATCTCTCCCTGGCCTCAATTTTCCTTATAACTTCTTTACTTTTTATACTCAAAATTTATTCCCTGAATAGGTCATGCACATCTCCTCATTTGTATATTTTTACCAGTGTTACCCCCAATTTGATGTGCTATTTTACATTATTTCTTCACAATAATTCTCTAATAGGTCTCAAGTTTCCTCATCTTTATACTTGAAATCACTGAAACTCAAAAAGTCAGGTCATAGAGCTAGCAGAAAAAGATTCAAACCAGGCCAGTTTGACTCCCTTATATCACATTTGCTTATGTATGCTGATGTTTAGATTGCTTATATGCAAGACTGATGTGACCCATGCCTTATACTTGTGACTTCTTGTATGGTTGTATTGGAAAAGTACGTATTCAGTAAATGACTGTGGAATGCAAGTGACCTGAACCTCATGATGTACTGTTTTAGATATATACAAATTATCACTTTGCAAATTGAGTTGAAAGGGCCCTGATAAGTGTAAATAAAGATTTTAAATAAAAATACTTACTTAATGGAATCAAACCAGTGATCTGAAATAAGTGGGCAAGGGCCTGAGTACTTGTAGAGCTTTTCCAGGACACCAGGAAATTTTGTCACCACTGAGATTTGAGCAACACTGAAAATGATGGGCTTTACACTAAAAACATATAATTTCTTGTTCAGTGCTTCCTGTGAAGGAAGCTTATAGTTTTACATTCAATGGCAAGAGGCAGGAGAACAGACTCAGCAAGAAGCCCAAGTGTGAAACTTGTTCAATGAGGAGGTCTAGGAAGCCCTATCATGTTTTTCTTTAAAGAATTCATCAACTTTTTGATGTTAAGATCTATTATATGTGTAGGAATCAGGTGAATCAATGGATTCCAATCTCAAATGTCCATTTACCTATTAATTGTTTGCAACAATGCTGTGGTATAGTAAACCTCAGCCACCCAAAAAAGAACACACACACAGACCTAGCACATGCACATGCAGGCACACACTCACACTCACATATACAATACTGCAAGTTTACAGGTTTCATGGATAATTTGAATCCTCACTAAGACTCCAAGTACAGAATCCCTGGTACAGTCTTGTTTGAGGGTCAAAGAACTATGTGATGTAATCTTAAGCCAATCATTTTACTTTTTGACTCTTTACTTTTAGTTTGACAAACCAGAACAAATAATAACCTCTCTACCTAAATTGAAATGAAACAAAAAGAGAATCAGAAATTACAGGTATGTGAAAACTCCACATATAACTTATAGACATAAATCTACATAACTACAAATGAATTTAGCCAGCTGTAAATTGTATATGATATCAAATATTAATGTAATAATCATGCCAATTACACTCTACAAATGTAATAGCCTTTGAGAATTAATGCATGTTGAAAGAGATATTAGACCCAGAAGATAAAGATGGTTTTCAGTTTCCCTGTTTTATCTAAATTCAATCTGGTCCCAATGTATAGGAATTCAGATAACATGGTATGGAGATATTAGAGACATTTAAAAACATTCTGACATACCATATGGGCACATAGCAGGATTTAGACAGGGCCATATGGTTTGCATTGGCCAATGGGAGGTAAGAAAAATGATGTTTGTCACTCCCAGGTGGAAGCTTTATAATTAAGAATATAATGTCCTGTGTTTTCTTCTTCTGCTATGCTGATACTGAAAATATTCAAAAGGTACAGTCTAATGAGATGAAACTTCATCTGTTAAAAATCCCTGAGTGTCTATAATAAGCAGATTCCCATTTCAACAATTTTGTACACAGAGTGTAAACAAACAGTAAATTTATTGTGTTAAGACTATGGTTTGGGGCTAGTATACTTTCACACATAATCTCACGTATCTTGACCTACACAAAGGATATTAACCAGCATGCTGTGCTCAGCTTCAATCCCTGCCCCCGCAAATAGATTATTTTCATGAAAGCTTATAAAACTCTTACATATGATAAGCTCACCAAGGAAAAAGACTGTATCTTATAAATTGCACATAACATATAAGACTCCATTTATGCAGCCAACAAACATATGAAAGACATTTATGCAGCCAACAAACATATGAAAAAAAGCTCATAATCACTGGTCCTTAGAGAAATGCAAATCGAAACCACACTGAGATACCACCTCACGCCAGTTAGAATGACAATCATTAAAACATTAGGAGATAACAGATGCTAAAGAGGATGTGGAGAAATTGGAATGCTTTTACACTGTTGGTGGGAGTGTAAATTAATTCAACCATTGTGGAAGACAGTGTGGCAATTCCTCAAGGATCTAGAAATAGAAATACCATTTGACCCAACAATCTCATTTCTGGTTATATACCCAAAGGATTATAAATCATTCTATTATAAAGACACATGCACAGGTATGTTCATTGCAGCACTGTTTACAATAGGAAAGACCTGGAACCAACCCAAATGCCCATGAAAGATAGACTGGACAAAGAAAATGTGGCACATATACACCATGGAATACTATGCAGCCATAAAAAGGATGAGTTCACAACCTCAGCAGGGACATGGATGAATCTAGAAACCATCATTCTCAGCCAACTGACACAAGAACAGAAAAGCAAACACCACATGTTCTCACTCATAGGTGGGCGTTGAACAATGAGAACACATGGACATGGGGAGGGGAACATCACACACTGGGGTCTGTTGGGGGTGGGGGGGCTACGGGAGGGATAGCAGGGGGTAGGGAGATTGGGGAGGGATAATTAGGAGAAATACCTAATGTAGGTGATTGGGGAATGGAGGCAGCAAACCACCATGGCATGTGTATACCTATATAACAATCCTGCAAGATCTGCACATGTACCCCAGAACTTAAAGTAAAATTTAAAAAAATATGAATTAGGAGGTCATTAGGCTGAGATGACTCCAGTGCCTTTAGTTCCTACTTGAGCCAACCAATACTCAACTCGCTGTAAATAGTAAAATGAAACTTAATTTTAACCAATTAGAAACCAACAACTAACCTCTAACTAGGGATTTTCTATTTTAACCAATCAAATAGTTTATTTGTCTTATTTCTGCAAGAATCTTATAAGTTTTTCCTTCACATCCCTACTGTGGAGCCAAACCACTTGTGGTTTGGTACCACCCAATTTACAAATTGCTGTCTGCTGAAATAAACTCTTTAAAATTTTAATGTGCCTAAGTTTATTTTATAACAAGTTTTTTCTCCAAATCTTATTGAAAGAAAGCATAGTAGACTAGAATGCTGTAGAATACCAGAATGCTGGCCTGTGAATTAGGAGAGCTGAGTTCTATTTCTGCTCTGCCTTTTACTGCAAAGTCACTTTTGGCCACACTTTTAAGCTCCTTAGGATTTCTTTTCCTTAGCCATAAAATGGAGATAATACCTTCTCCATAGGGCTGTAGTGAGGATCAAATGAGAAAATGAATATGAAAATGCTTTGTAAACTTTCACGAAATGTTAATATGCCCCAAACTAACTGTTTAATAAGAGCTTGTGCCTGGGTGTAGCCAATAAAAAATGTACTTTAGTTTCAAAGCTTGTATTCCAGTTTCACAACTAGCTTTCACCAAAGAGTCAGGATCAGCAAGTATACTCAAATTTTAACATCTCTCAGAAGTCAAAATAATGCCATTATAATAAGTACTAAAAATAGACATGCAAAGAGACGTACAATTAATAACATCCTTCCTTGCTTTTCCCAATTATGACTTTTAGATGCATCTCTAGCCAAAGTTCTAGGTTTAGATCTCTAATCTAGAACTTTGAATTGCATCTGCAACACCCATGTGGTATACTGATATGGCCTGGTTGTATGCTCATCCAAATCTCAATTTGAATTGTATCTCCCAGAATTCCCATGTGTTGTGGTAGGGACCCAGTGGGAGGTAACTGAATCATGGTGGCTAATCTTTTCTGCGCTATTCTGGTGAGAGCAAATAAGTCTCATGAGATCTAATGGGTTTATCAGGGGTTTCTGCTTTTGCTTCTTCCTCATTTTCTCTTGAAAAAATTATTAAAAATGAATAGGTCCAGGCGTGGTGGCTCACTGTAATCCTAGTACTTTGGGAAGCCAAGGCTTGAGGATCACTTGAGGCCAGGAGTTTGAGACCAACCTGGGCAACAAAGCAAGACCATGTTTCTATTTTTAAAAATAATTGTTTAACAATGTTTAAAAAATAAAAATAAAGTAAAATAAAATACACTCAGTGAAAATACAACTCTAAAAAAATTAAAGCCATTTTCCCAGAAAGAGTCAAGTAACCAAGGTTTTACTCTACTTGGTGAGACACAATGAGTGTTGGCTTGCACAGTAGAAGCAAGTATTGTAGGAGGCCAGAAAAGGGAGATGAACATAGGTAAGCACAGTCAGAGAAGGCTTCATGGAGGAAGCAGGGCTCAGAGTTGGGTTTAATTTGTGTTTCTTCATCCAAAGCCTGGTACTGCCTTTCTTGATTGCAACACTTATGCAGTACTGCCAGGGCCTCAAGTTAAGAGTCACTGAAGGCAACCAGTCTTTAGGAAAATTTCATGATAATGAATAAAGAAAAAGATGGGAAGCAGATTCTGGTCCTATTCTATTGCAGTATAAGGAGCCAGCCAAGCCTTAATGTCTGAATAAGCAGAGCCTCTGCCATGGATAGCAATTTTGCCAAGCAGCAAAGAATTTGTGGGACCAATGAAAAGTACCCCAATCATAGTTCTGTAACCTGAAATTATTGGAAAAGCAAGCTTTAGCAAAGAAGCCTTACATTATAGTTGACTTTAATATGTAGGATACCAATGAGAGCCAGGCATGATGGCTCACACCTGTAATCCCAACATTTTGGGAAGTTGAGGTGGGAGTGCTTGAGTCCAGTAGTTTGGGACCAGTTTCAGCAACACAGGGAGACCTTGTCTCCACAAAATATTTAAAAATGAGTCGGGTGTGGTGGCATGTGCCTGTGGTCCAAGCTACTTGGGAGGCTGAGGTGGGAGGATCACTTGAACCTGGAAAGTCAAGACTCCAATGAGCCGTGATGGCAACACTGAACTCCAGCCTGGGTGACAGAGCAAGATCCTGTCTCAAAAAAACCCAAGTATACCAATGAGAAACTACAAATGATTGCTGAAAGAAATAAAAGAAGACAGAAATAAATGAAGAGACAGAAGGACAGGAAGACTTCATATTGTTACGATGTTCATACTACTCAAAGCAATATGCAGATTCAACACAATCCCTATCAAAATCCTCACATCTTTGCATAAATAGAAAAAATACATACTAAATAATCCAGAAACAGAAAGTTAAATACTACATGTTCTCACTCATATGTGAAAGTTGAACAAAGTTAATCTCATGGAAGTAAAAAATAGAACAAAGAATACTAGAGGCAAAGGGGTATAGTGATAAGGAAGAGGGAGAGCTGTGTTAAAGGATACAAAATTACAGCTAAATAGGGAAGTAAGTTCTAATGTTCTGTACCATTGGAAGATGACTATAGTTAACAATAATATAGTTTCAAATAGCTAGAAGGAAGATATTGAATGTTCCCAACACAAAAAAATTATAAATATTTCAGATGATGGATATGCTAATTACCCTGATCTGATCACTATACATTTTTTGTTTTTCTTGAGACAGGGTCTCATTGTGTCATCCAGGCTGGAGTATAGTGGGGTGATCTCGGCTCACTGCACCCTCCACTTTCTGGGCTTAAGTGATCCTCTTGGGTCAGCTTCCCAAGTAGCTGGGACTACAGGCACTCACCACCACATCCAGCTTTTTTTTTTTTTTTTTTTTTGTAGAGACAGGATTTTATCACGTGGCCTAGACTAGTCTCAAACTCCTGTGATCTGCCCCTGCCTCAGCCTCCCAAAGTGCTGGGATTACAGGTCTGAGCCACCATGCCTGGCCTCAGATCACTATGCATATATTTTTAAAAAATCACTATGTATCCCATAAATATGTACAATTATTCTGTGTGTCAATTAATAAAACAAAAATTTAAGAAAAGGAAAATTCATCCTAAAACTCATATGAAATCTCAAGGGACCCTGAAATGCTAAAACAATTTTGAAAAAGAAGAACTATGTTGGAGGATTCAAACTTCCCAATTTCAAAAGAATTACAAAGTTACAGTAACCAAAAAGTATAGTACTGGCATAAAGGTAGACACATAGTTCAGTGAAATAGTTTTGGGATTCATTCAGGGTGGTTGGCAAAATATTAAGGGAAATATTAGAGAAAGTTATAAGATATAGTCTCAAACCTTTTGGAAGGCTGAAAGTTCTTCATAACTTGTAATAATGGAACAGGCTGAAGGTGGCCAGTTCTTACCTTAGGGCATTAGGTCATAGGGCAAAGATTAGGGATAATAGAAGCTTCCCCAGTTAAGTCTGTTTATCCCACATTCCTTTGTCTCTACTCTAACTAGCTTGTTTACTCACGTAACCTTTGAGCTGGATGGCCCTCTGGAGGCAGGGAGGTCAGCCAGAGAAATTATTCTTTAATGGTGTTTGTCCTGGGCATCGGTACCTGAGCTTTAATCTAAGAACTACTCTCTTAGCCATGTTAATTATCCTCAGATGTGTTTACTTAAAGCCTTTGTTGTCAAATCTATACTGAAAAAATGTGAGGAAGGAGAACTAGTGGGGGTCAGGTAGCTGCAATCACCCTCCGAGAGCAACTGATGACCTCTTTAGCCCATTTGTTCACTGTACTCTATGTTCAAGTGTTTTATTCATTGGTTGCGGAGTCAGGGTTTGCAGGACAGACCCCCGCAGGTGGTGATCAATGTCTCAGAATAGAAAGGTCACATATAAACCCTAACATATTCAAATGATTTTCAACAAGGTGCCAAGACCATTCAATGGGGAAAGAACAATCTCTTTAACAAATGATGTTGGAGACATTGGATATCCAGACACAAAAGTATGAAGTTGGACCCTTAGCATATACCATATACAAAAATTAACTCAATATAGATTAAAGACCTAAACATAAGACCTAAAACTGTAAAATACCTAGAAGAACACATATGAGAAAAGCTTCAGGATATTGGACTGGGTGATAATTTCTTGGATATGACATCAAAAACACAGACAACAGGAACAAAAATAGACAAATGGGACAACATCAAACTTAAGATCTTTTGTGCATCAAAGGATCCAACCAACAAGAGTGAAAAGGCGACTTCCAGAATGGGAGAAAATATTGTTACTTGGATCTTGAGATTCCTAGCCACCAGCAATAGAAGAAGTCACCTGCCTTCTATTTACCTGTCAGAGATGTATGAGATATGTATATATTTATGTATTTATAATGTCCAGTGCTTTTAGATAGAAGGATAAATAGGGGAAAGTGCATCTGTTCTATCTTTTCTTGGAACCAGAATATAAAAGTGGTAACTTAATGAAAATACAGATATTGTGTTAGTTATAGCCTTTCTCCTAGTAAAAATTTAGTTAGAAATGGGAAAAATCACTGTGATCACTACCTTCATTGGCATACTTCTTTATTTTTAGCATTTTTTTATTGTGTTGAAAAATATAAACCATACATTTAATCCTCTTGATTATTTTTAAGTGTACAGTTTAGTAGTGTTAAGTATATTCACATTTTTGTGAAACAGATCTCTAGAACTTTTTTATCTTACAAATCTGAAACTCTATACCCATTAAACTATAACTTCCCATTTCCTCTTACCCCCAATCCCTGGCAACTACCCTTCTATTTTCTCCTTCTATGAATGTGACTACTTTAGATACCTCATATAAGTGGAATCACACAGTATTTGCCTTTTTGTGACTGAGATATATATTTTTTCTTTATCCATTCATCTATCAATAGACATTTGGGTCACTTCTACTTCTTGGCTATTCAGAATATTGCTACTATGAGCATGGGTGTGCAAATATCTCTTTGAGACCCTGCTTTCAGTACCTTTGGATATATATCCACAAGTGAGATTACTGGATCATATGGCAGTTCTATTTTCAATTTCTTTAGAAACCGCCAGATTGTTTTCCATAGCACTTGTACCATTTTACAATCTCCCCAGTGGTGCACAGGGGTTCTAATTTCTCCATATCCTTATCAACCCTTATTATCTTCTATCGTCATCCTAATGGGTGTGAGGTGATACCTGATTATGGTTTTGATTTGCATTTCTCTGAAAATTAATGATGTTGATCATCTTTTTATATGCTTTTTGGCCATTTGTATATCATCTTTAGATAATTATCTATTCAATTATTTGCCCATTTTTAATCAGGTTATTTAATTTTTTGTTGTTCTTTATATATTCTGAATATTAACCCCTTAACAGATGTATGATTTCCAAATATTTTCTCCCTGGATTTGTTTTTGAGTAATGTATCCTGGACCTGGTGATGGAGAAGCCAGCAACCCAGCAACGCCAATGGGTGCAAAATTTATTTTAAAAGTGCCTCAAAAAGCTGGCTATCTCTAGCCAAAGGAACAGAAAGGGGTAGTCTAGAAAGACAGAAAACTTTTAGATAGTAATTTCCCTACCCAAGGCAAACACCATAGAAAAAAACTACACTCCTCTCTCCACTCCAGCCTCAGCAGAAATCAAGTAAGGGGCCTAGATTTCTAGTTTCAACTGGTTTTAAATAGTCACACATCCCCTTCTCCCTGAGGTGGTTTCAGAAATGACTGAATGGAGATCTGGGACTTTCTCATCCCTGCCAGGCAGTAATGAGTACCCCAGCATATGATGGTTGTGGAGGCCTATCAGTGGAGGCCTCAGGAGGCGTCAGTGGTGATAGTGGAGGCCTAGTGAGGATCCTGAAATTCCACTCCTGTCTAGTAATAATGGCATCCCTACCCCTATCCTGGGTATCAATGGGTGGTGAATAAGGAACCTTGACTCCCACCCCTACCTGTTCTCCCATTCCCCCACCAGAATGATGTCAGAGTAGGCCTACTAAAACAGAAGATTAAAATAAAATCCAGAGTCTCATAAAATGTCCAGGATACAATAGAAAATCACTCATGATAAAAGGAACCAGGTACATCTCAACTTGAATGAGAAAAGACATTCAACAGAAACCAACATTGATATGACATAGATTGGAATTAATCCAACAAGGATTTTAAATAAGTAATCTTAAAAATGTTTCAACAAGCAATTACAAACATGCTGCAAACAAATATTTTTATAAAAAGAAAGTCTCAGCTGGGCGCAGTGGCTCACGCCTGTAATCCCAGCACTTTGGGAGGCTGACGTGGGCAGATCACAAGGTCAGAAGTTAGAGACCAGCCTTTCCAACTGGTGAAACCCTGTCTTTAAAAAAAAAAAAAAAGAAAAAGAAAAAAGAAAGTCTCAGCAAAGAAATAAAAGACATAAAGGAGGAGCAAATGGAAGCTTTAGAACTGTAAAACACAATCACCAAAATGAAATACTCACTGAATGGGCTGAATAGCAAAAAGGAGACTGAAAAAAGAATCAGTAAACTTATCACAGAACAATAGAAATTATCCAATCTGAACAATAGAGAGAAAATAAACTAAAAAAAGTTAACAGAGCTTCAGGCACACATGGGACTTTAATGATACATTAAATATTCATATCATCAGAGTTCCAGGAGGAGAGAAGAAATAGTGTGGGGCTAAAGAAGTATTTTTTTAAAAAAGGTGAAAATCTCCTAAATATTTAAAAATCAATTAATTAATTTTGTTAATTGACAAATAAAACTATCTATTTATGGTATACAATATGACGTTTTGATACGTGTATACATTGTGGAATGGTTAAATCAAGCTAATTAATGCGAAAATCTCCCCAATTTGGCAAAAGACATAAACCTACGGATTCAAGAAGCTGAACAAACTCAATAAGACAAATCCAAAGAATTCCACAGTAAGACACATCATAATCAAACTCCTGAAAGCTAAAGAAAAAGAAAAAAATCTTGAAAGCAGTGAGAGAAAAGAAATACCGTACTTACAGAAGAAAGACACTTTTAATGAGAGTAGATTTATTAATAGGAACCATGGAGTCCAAAGGGAAATGGCACATTTTTCAAGTGCTAAGAGAAAGAAACTATCAACCCAAATTTGCATATCCAGTGAAAATATCCCTTAGAGGAAAATCAAGACACTCTCAGGCAAAGAAACACTAAGAATTTGTTGTCAGCAGACACACCTAAAGAAACGGATAGCTAAAGGAAATTTGTGAATTGGAAAGGAAAGATAAAAGAAGGACTCTTTGGATATCATGAAGGAAGGAAGAAAAATAGAAAGAGTAAAAAATATTACCAAATATATCAGACTTTGCTTCTTTTTTCAGTTTTCTAAATTATATTTGAGAGCTAAAGCAAAAATTGTAACATTTTTCTGACGTGACTCTAAAAATATATGGAAGAAATATTTAAGAAAATTATACTATAGATGGGGAAAGGTAAAGAGAATTAAAGGGAAGTAAGGTTTTTATAGCAAAGTGTTTCTCTAACTATAATGGAATCAAACTAGAACTCAATAACAAGAAAGAAAACAAGAAAGTTTCCAAACAATTGGAAATTAAACAACATACCTCTAAACAATTCTTTGGTCAAAGAGGAAGTCTCCAGGGAAGTAAAAACAAAACAAAAAAAAATACACAGAACCGAATGAAAATGAAAATACAACATATTGAAATATGTAACAGAGGAGCAAGATGGCAGAATAGGAAGTTTCAGCCCCTGTTCCCCTACAGGAAGACCAATTTAACAATGATATATTGAGTAAAATACTTTTAGGATAATTCCAGAATTCAGCAAAGAAATTGCATACCCCAGGTAAGGCAACACAAAGTCAAGAACAACCATATTAAAATGAGTAGGAAGGACAATCTCATCTTATCTTCATCAGCCCCTCTCCCAAGTTGGCACAGCTCAGCACCAAAAAATAACATCCCAGCCTTCAATTTCAGGGGGGAAAACAAAGACTGTAGAAAGTTTTCAATATTCCGTCTTTCTGGAGAGCTGCTCATGGAACCAAGAAGCGGTTTGTATTTTGTCCCACTGGACGCACTGACAAAACCACCATACTTTTGCTGCCTCGAGGCTGCTAAGAACAAAGGAAGGTGGTGGGTGACTTGCTGTGGCCAGCACAGCTCAGCACAGTTGGGAGGAGATACACAACTTAAGGTTTCTTCTTCGGGAGGGAGGGAAACAAGTGGAATGTTCATCAGCATTTTGACTTTTCATCAGGCTGCCTAAAGTACTAGTATAGGTCTCACCTGACTTGGGGCACTAACTTAGGAAGCTAACACACATTAGATACCTGACGACTACTGAGAACAAAAAGAGAGAGAGGAGGCTGATTGCTATAGAACCAGAAAACTTGCAGTGTCATAGACAACAGAGGGAGCAAGTGATTATAAACTCCTATAAAAGAAACTCGTAAGCTTCTAGTTGAGAAGTGACCTACACATGCCCAGAGAAGTCATGTATCCTCCAAAAAGGTTTCAAAAGCCCCCAGAATCTCTAGCTGGGCTGACTGGTGAGCATGTTTCCCTGTACAAAGCCAGTCCATAATGACTGAAAGAGGTTACCGATGTTTCAAATGTGCAGATCCCAACAAAAACGTAAGAGACATATGAAGAAACAGGGAAATGTGGTCCAAAGGAGCAAAATAAATTTCCAGAAATCAATCCTAAAGAACAGAGGTATATCAATAACCTGAAAAAGAAGTCAAAATAATCATCATAAAGATGTCGTCTACAAGCTCAAAAAAAAAAAATATCAATAAAGATTTAGAAAACACAAAAAAGAACCAAACAGAAATTTGGAGTGAAGAATATAACAGCTGAACTGAAAAAAATTACATAAGGTATTCAATAGCAGGCTTGATTAGGCAGAAGAAAGAACTGATAAACTCAAAGACAGGGTTATTTGAAATGATATGGTCAGAGGAACAAAAAAAACAGTGAAGAAAACCTAAGGGTTCTTAGGTTTTCCTAGGTTCTTTTCAATGACAAGTGTCATTGAATAATTTTTTCTTTAATTATAATTAATCATATAATTATAATTAATTACAGGGCTTATATATAATTAATTATATATAATTACTGGGCTCCCAGAGACAACCTTTATATATATTTCCTGCCTAAGAAATTAGAAAGCCTCTGTTTGTAACCTACTGCATACTGCAAGGGCTATGCGATCATCTCTTCTGCAATATAATCATTACTAGAATAGTACAATAATGATAAATCATAAATTCTGTAACCTAGATAATTAGCCTGAAGTAAAATCATGGCTAAAATGTTAAACTTTACACTGACATTATTCGAATCAAAAAAGAAAAAACTCAAAGGGATTTATGGGACACCATCAATCAAACAAATATATTCATTATGGGATTGCAAGAAGCAGAAGGGGGAAAGGTAAAGAAATAACATCTCTAAATGTGTCAAATCTGGGAAAGGAAAGGGACACCTAGATTTAAGAAGCCAAACAGACTCCATGTAGGATTAACCCAAAGAAATCCACACTGAGAAATATTATAATCAGATTGTCAAAAGTCTATGGAGAATTTTGAAAGCAGCAGAAGAAAAGCAGCTCATCATGTACAAGGAATTCACCACAAGATTATCTGTGAGTTTCTCACCAGAAACATTGCAGGACAAAAGTGAATGGAATAATCAAAGTGCTGAAAGAAAATAAAAAATATCTGACTACCAGGAATATTACATAAAATTATCCTTCAAAAATTAAGGAGAAATAAAAACTTTCCCACATGAACAAAAGCTAAAGAATTTCTTCACCGCTACAACTGCCTTACAAGAAATGCTAAAGAGAGACCTTTGAGTTGAAATAATAAGATGCTCAACAGCAACATGAAAGCATAAATCTTACTAGCATAAATATGTAGAAAAATACAGAATACTGTAACACTGTAATAGTGGTGGGTAAATAATTTTTACTTTTAGTATAGAAGTTAAAAAACAAAAATGTAAAAATTGGCCGGGTGTGGCAGCTCATGCCTGTAATCCCAGTACTTTGGGAGGCCAAGGCATGCAGATCACCTGAGGTCCGGGGTTCAAGACCAGCCTAGCCAACGTGGCAAAACCCCATCTCTACTAAAAATACAAAAATTAGCCAGGCATGGTGGCAGGCACCTGAAATCCCAGCTACTTGGGAGGCTGAGGCAGGAGAATTTCTTGAACCCAGGAGGCAGAGGTTGCACTGAGCCAAGATTGTACCATTGCACTCCAGCCTGGGTGACAAGAGAGAAACTCTATCTCAAAAAAATATCTATCTATCTATCTGTCTATCTATCTATCTATCTATCTAACTATACAAACATGTTAATGGATACACAATATAAAAATGTAATTTGTGACATCAATAACAAAGTGTGGGGTGGACAATGTAAAAGATTAAAGTATTACATGCAATTGAAGTTAAACTTGTCTCAGCTTAAAATAGGTTGTTATAATCATAAGATGTTTTCTGTAAGCTCCGTGGTAACCTCAAAGAAAATCCTTTCAAATGATACACAAAAGAATGTGAGAAAAGAATCAAAGCATGTCCCTACCAAAAAATCAGTGAAACCCAAAGGAAGAGAGGAAGAAAGAAAAGGAGGGACAAAAAAATTACAAGACAGAAAACAATAAACAAAATTGCAATAGTAAGTCCTTCCCTATCATTGATAATCACTTTAAATATAAGTGGTTTAAACTCCCTAATCAAAATATATAGAGTGGCCAAATGGTTTTAAAAAACAAGACCCAACTATATACTGCCTACAAGAGACTCACTTTATATTTAATGACATACCTAGGTTGAAAATGAAAGAATTAAAAATTTATATTCCATGTAAAAGGTAACCGAGAGAGAGCAGGGTTACCATATTTATATCAAATAAAATGGAGTTTAAGTAAAAACCTGTCAAAAGAAACAAAGAAGGACATTCAATAATATAATGATAAAAATGGTCAAATCACCAGGAGATACTATAAATATATATGCACCTAACACAAGGGTACCCAAACATATGAATCTAACAATGATAGAATTGAGGGGAGAAACAGACAGCAATACCATCACAGTAGGGGATTTTAGTACCCTACTTTCAATAATGTATATAACATCCAGATTAAGGTCAATAAAGAAACAGAAGACTTGAACAAGTGGACCTAACAGACATATACAGAATATTTCATTCAACAGCATAAGAATATACATTCTTCTCAAGCATATACCAAACATTCTCCAGAAGAGACCACACATTAGGTCACAAAACATGTCTTAAGAAATTTCAAAAGATTGAAATCTTACCAAGTATATTTCCCAACTGCAGTAGAGTAAAACTAGAAATTAACAGCAGAAGGAAAGCTGGAAAATTCACATATATGTGGGAATCAAACAACACAATCTTAAACAACTAATAAGTCAAAGAAGAAATTTAAAGGGATATCAGAAAATATCTTTCAGCAATAAAAAACAAAAACAGCATACCAAAACTTATGGGATGCAGCTAAATTAGTACTAAAAGGGAAGTTTATAGCAATAGAGGTCTACATTTTTTAAAAAAGAAAGATCTCAAAGTAAATTTATGTCTCAATGAACTAGTAAAAGAAGACTTAAATAAGTCCAAAGTTAGCATAAGGAATGAAATAAATCAGATTAGAGTGGAAACAAAATACAGAAGAGAAAAGAAAAAAATCAACAAAACAATGAGCTGGGTTGTTCTTTTTATTGGCAGATAAACAAAATTCACAAAACATTAGCCAGATTAATAAAGAACAAAAGAAGAAGATTCGAAAAATAACATGAGAAATGGAGTGTTACAACTGATGCCACAAGTATTAAAGGGATTATAAGAGACTACTCTGAACAATTATAAGCCAATAAATTGGATAACCTAGAAGAAATGGATAAATTTGTAGAAACATATAACCTACCAAGACTGAATCATATGCCAATATTTCTCAAACGATTCCAAAAAATTAAAGAGAAAGGAACACTTCCAAACTCATTTTATTAGGCCAGCATTACCCTGACACCAAAACCAGGAAAAGATACTACAAAAAAAAAAAAAAAAAAAAAAAAAGCAAAAGGCAAAAAAGCCACGTGTAAATTTTTGGTTTTGGTAAAATATAATTTGGTTTTTAGGCATGTAAATTAATAAAAAAAAAAAA